>CABHPP010137355.1:2545-35873 GCA_902168425.1 Peromyscus attwateri
GTCTCGAAAAACCAAAAAAAAAAAAAAAAACACCAATGACAGGCAATGTTGGAGAGGAAGTGGAGCAAAGGGAACACTCCTCCACTGTTGGTGGGAATGCGAGCTTGTACAACCACTGTGGAAATCAGTATGGCGGTTTCTCAGAAAACTAGGAATTGAACTACCTCAAGACCCAGCAATACCACTCTTGGGCATATACCCAAAGAATGCTGATTCATACCACAAATATACATGCTCAGCTATGTTCATAGCAGCACTATTTGTAATAGCCAGAACCTGGAAACAACCTAGATGCCCGTCAACTGAAGAATGGATTAAGAAAATGTGGTACATATACACAATGGAGTACTACTCAGCAGAGAAAAACAACGAAAGCATGAAATTTGCAGGCAAATGGATGGAACTAGAAAATATCATCCTGAGTGAGGTAACCCAATCCCAGAAAGATAATCATGGTATGTACTCACTCATAAGTGAATTCTAGATATAAAATAAAGAACAATCAGACTATTTAAAAAAAAAAAAGAAAAAAGACAGTTGGAAAAGTTCAAAAGGGTCCACCATGCAGTCAAATCCCCGCATCTGTCACTGGCGGGTCTCTTGCTGATGTCGGGGCTAAGCGGAAAGAAAGTTCAGTGACAGCCACTATCAGGCTGCCAAGGAAGCTAAAAGGGCCAAGCTGGCACAAACCCACACAAGAACAGCAGCCAAGCAAGCAAAAGAGCCCGAGCCTGTGAAAGGTCTTTGCTCCCCTAGTTAGTGGAAAACGCTAAATCGGTAGTTCAGATTTTTTTTTCCACAAAACAATTGCATTTTTAACATAGAACAATACATGAAACACTAGCATATATGCATACACAAAACTGCATCTTGAGTCAAGGTAGAAACAATAAATTTCTTCATTTAAACAGTTCCATTTTTAACCCAATTCCAGCAAACAGTTCCCAGGTCATTACTATAAATAAACTCAAAATTGTCCCATTGCAATGAAATCTCTATTGTGCATTTCATTTCTTAAGTCTCAAAATTCAAATGATAAATTCTGGTACTAGCCTTCCAAATATGAGAAATCCATAACCAAAATCTTTTTGTAGTTTTCTCATTAAGTTCAAAAAGTTCAAAAAAGTAAATTCTGGTATCAGGTTTTCACTTCCAAATATGAAGAGACATTTTACAACCAAAACTTTTTGCAGTTAATAATTTTAGTTCAAACAAGCATCTCTGCAACTTTTGTTCTCACAGACAGAGACCTTTCTAGGTACAGTAGTATTCTAAACCGCACTATTTTTGACATTAGCTTAGGTTTTTCTGTATTGCATTGATTTTCCACAGATCTCAGCTGTGGGGGCCTTGTGCTGGTTCTGGCTTCTGGAGCTTTTGAAACCATTCAGACTGCCTATTTTGCAGTCTACTATGACACTAACCTTCTGTGTCTCGGGTTCTTTCACCATACACATTAAGATTTTTAAATAAAGATGCATCTGTAACTCTAAAATAAATCAACTAAAAATGAAACCACAAGCAAAGGCAAACCGTTCCTCCTTTTAAAATACCTGTCTCCCGTGTTTTGTCAGTGCGATGGACCACTAATCATCACCGACTGATTTTCAACAAGTCTCGAGAACTCACATTCACAAGGGAAGTTCTCATGTGTGCTAAGAAACGGAGGCATCCAGCAGCTAAGTAGAGAAAGGTAATGGATGCTTCATTGCCACCATAGAAGTCAACTAAAAATGAAATGAATGAAAACCACGAAGTTCCTAGAATATACGGGCAGCATCAGCGTTTTAATACACGTTGAGAACGGGAACAGAAGCTAGAATCAACACATGAGACATCAATCTCCAAACCATCTACAGAGAAAAGCAACAATTAGTAGAAGAAATCAACTTACAGAAGAAGAAAATACTGTCAAACAACTCATTTAACAAGACATTAATTTCCATAACGTGTAAGGACACCGAACACCCCAACAACCCCAACAGTAGGGCCTCCATGTTTGTAGTGAGTGGACGTTTCCCAGAAAAGTCAAAGACATGAGTGAAATGTGCAGGCACACATGTTCACACACACACACACACACACACACACACACACACACACACACACAGATGCCTTTATGTATCCAAACTCCAAGATAAAGGTCATTGAGAAGAAATAGAGATTAAAAACAGTGTTTCTCTTGAGTATGGAGAAATGCATGTTGGGGATGGAGAAACGATGAGTGGTATTTGCTGGGATGTGTATGGACATGATGAGTAACTTACATTCTACTGAATGGCAAATATGATCAAAAGCAATTAAACCCTTCAAAATATTTATCAGATAAATTTCAAATGTCCACAAGAGAAAGAAGTAATGCCCGAGTTGATAAACTTGTCTCTCACGTTCATTAGAAATGACGTAAGTGCACTGTAAAACTGCTGTTCTCAAAAACATGCATGCTATTCCAATGTGTTTACTAAAATGTGTAATATAGAATTAGTATTAAATTAGCAATGATTCCTACCTTACCAACCAAAAAAAGAAAGCAATTGTTTCTGAGCTTTCTAGAGGAGCCACTCACCCAGGGACACCAGGCTGCTGTAGTTCTCCAGCATCACGTCCTTGTAGAGGGTCCTCTGGGCAGCATCCAGGCCCTGCCACTCCTCCCAGGTGAAGTGCACAGCTACGTCCTCAAATGACACCAGCTCCTGTAATGACACATTTCTCTTCAACCCAAGTCTTCAGCTTTTGAAACAGGAGATGGGGGTTCATTCTGTCCTGTGTGTGGGTCTCATAGCAGGTGACATTTGATTTGTTTCATGGGAGAAAGAAAAATCAATCCAAACATCTGTTAATGCCAGGATTTCAGGATTTCAGGAAACATGGTCAGAGTGTTCCAAAGGACTGCACACAGACAGCCCCACCTATGATTCCCAGATGAAGGCTCCCAGTCCTCGAAATCTTCCAGTTGGCCCATGTGCTGAGGACCTCAGCTTATTGAATACAGAAAAACAAAGGCATCCGGGCATGTGCAAGTCTCCCTGGATCTAAGAACACAGGAGCACTTAACTACTTCCGGGGTAAAGTAGTTAGAAGGGATTAAAACGTAGAACTCTGTCCATTCACCGACAACACTTGAGTGCTCCCCTCCAGTGGCTTTTGAATTCTAACAGACTCTCACCAGACAGCGAATGCATCAAATAGCAGGACGCCTGCACTCTAAATTATAAAAACAGTTATAAAGAAAAAAAAAGACAAATTACAAGTGCTGACAGGAAACGGGCATGCCAAAGGAATCTTTGTATTCTGTTCTTAGTATGAAAGAAAATTAGTAAAACCATTTTATAAATTGACATTGCAGTTCTTTGAAACCTTAAACAGAGAACTACGGAAGGACCCAGCAGTCGCTACTGCTGGGATGGATCTGAAGGAGCTGAAATCTGAATGTCAAAAAACCGCTTAGTGGATGAGGATTAGGAGACCAAGGTCACCCTCAGCTACATAAACTGGAGTACATAAGAACCTGTCTCAAAAAACAAAAACAAGACTTTTAGCTGGGTGTGGTGGTCCGTGCCTTTTATTCCAGCACTGGGGGGGGCAGAGGAAGAAGCAGGCAGATTTCTGTGAGTTTGAGGCTAGCCCACTCTGCGTGAGTGCTAGGCTCACCAGGGCTACACAGCAGGGAAACGGCTTCCCACATGGGTTCACCGTGACACAGTTCAGTCATGGAAAACGGAAGTGCTTCTCAGATGGGGTACAGAAGGACATTCTTCCCAGCTGGAGGGAACCCAGCTGCCCCTCTTAAGGGCTCCATCCCCACCTCAGGCTGCTGTTGAAGTAACCAGGGGCTTTTCACTAGGCACCCAAGAGAGCAGAGGCGGGGTCACGTGGGCATTTAGTGTCAGGCCACTTGGGATGGGAACAGACCACCCTGTTCGACTTCTAAGGGGAAACTCCATCCAAAGGCATGCTGATTCTGTGTCTGAGTCTAGACAAGGGAGGAAAGGCACAAACATGGTTTTCAGGGGGTCAAGTGAATCTTCTCGTGTTTAGAATCAGATTTTCATTCTTAAAAATACCATTGCTCCAGGACTCAGAGAAAATGACAAAATATTGTCCGTTTGAATAGATCATGATGAATAAAGAGCTGATCTGGCTGTGGAAACGAGAAGTTGATACGTGGAATGCTTGCATGGAGGTTGGATTTTAGCAACTGGTTGCCAGACCTCGGAGGAACTGATGGGGTTCGTCAGGGTTCTGGGTGTGAAACCCTGCTCCCCGCACATTTGGAAGGCTCGCTTGGGAATAGAGGGCCTGTGGGAAAAAGTGACGCAGGAGAGTAGGCCGTCTTTGTTCCATAGTCTCCATTCCAGGCACTGGAGAACATCCTAGGAACCGAGACTGCTACAGGGTAGGCCTAACTCCTGACTTCCTTTTCTTCTTCCATGAGGTCCTTACTGGGCTCCAAGGCCTAAGCTCCGCCTTCTCTGTCTCTCCTACCCCAAGCAGTTTGGTTTTTTGTTTGTTTTTGTTTCTTCAGAGAATTCTACACAGGTGAAGCCACGGTCATGGATTTTGGCACAGAAAAGAATTTCAGAATGAGCCCGCATGAAGGCTCGGTGGCAGACACTTACCTATCATGTGCCGCACATACATAAATGACTCGAAATGGCTAAGCGTCTAGTCAAGTTACCCAGTAAAAGAGGTGGGAATCAAGCCGGGTGGTGCAGACCTTTAATCCCAGCACTCGGGAGGCAGAGGCAGGCGGATCTCTGTGAGTTCGAGGCCAGACTGGGCTACAGAGTGAGTTCCAGGACAGGCTCCAAAACTACACAGAGAAACCCTGTCTTGAAAAAAACAACAACAAAAAATACCTTTGGTTTAGCAGTCTGGCAAAACCAATCTCCAGAGGCCTAGCCACTCCATGCTCTTTGGTTGCTATGGTCCCTGATCTGCTCACCAAGCATAACACCATAGCGATGCTCCCCGCGCCCATCCTGTGGGTCCCACCACCCCGGCGGCACCCCTAGACATCTATCCAGCCTCAGCAACACGCAGGCGGGCAGCCGGGCAGGCCCCCATGGTATGCCCGGGCCAGATGCGCTTTACCACCGAGGGACCATTTAAGGTCACCAGAGCCGGGAGATAGAGCTCATGACACAAACAGATGGAGTTCCAGGTACCTGGGAGACAGATCGAGCCTGGCGTCCCAGGGACAGAGAGGAGGTCGTCTTGGCACCAGGCTGAACACCCAAAACCGTAGATATGGATGAAGTCTCGGGAATTGGGCGGCGGGAGCCAGGCGGACAGGGATGAGAGGCTGGGGCAGGGTCCAGACACGGGTTATCGCTTCCCTTCCGTCCAGCACCACGCACGCTGGGGGCCAGCGGAGAGTCCCCGCGCAGGGACCGGGGACCCCCAGGACGCCCGGGGTGCCCGCAGGACGCGGGCGGGGGACCACCTGCCACAGACTCACCATTTCCAGATTCCGGACACCCCGAGTCCTCGCTGTGGCTCTGAAGGGGGTGTGTCACGCGGCGACACGTCCCGGGACTTGTGAGCGGGGACGGAACCGGGACAGGACCCAAGATGGCGACAGGTGGCTCAGGTGCGCTCAGCCCCGGGGCTGCGCGAGGCTGGAAGTGGAAGCCCGCCCTGCTCCGGCCTGTGTGTTTGATTGGACATTCGTCACCACAGGGCTGGGAGACCCGGCTTCCCGTCCCACCTTCTCAGACCCTAAGCGACAGTAGACGTCACCAACCATAGGGGAATTTAAAAAGACTGCCAGTATTTTACGACGACAGGGCTTCCTGCAGAGAAACCAGACCCCACAGTGCATTTACATTGAACCTTGTCCGAAGGTTATATTTCCTAATATGTATTTGTAAATGGAAATAGTATAGTGACTCCCCTCCCCCCTCTCCCGAAATTGGGTCTTTCTATGTAGCCCTGCCTGTTCTGGAATTTACTATGTAGACCAGGCTGGCCTCGAACTCATAGAGATCTGCCTGCCTCTGCCTTCCTAGCGCTGGGGTTAAGGGTGTACGCCACTGTTAATCCCACGGATTCCACACCTCCTTTCCTGGACCAGGCAGTACAGAACCATTTGTAGTTAAGGTTACAAGTGGGCACAGCCCAATCCTTGAGAAACAGATTTAATCATAAACAGGAATGAACCTAGTTTGTCTTTACTATAAGATAGCTTCCAAGCCTAAAATGGAGGTAAGCTGGTTAAGGATGTCTTTATGATTCATAAAAATAGACATCCATGTAAGTATGAAATAAACATGCTTTGAGATAAAGTTTAAGCACACACAGCATTGTTCTGTTATGCCCAGATCTCGGGGACCCCCAAAAGACTACCACGGAGACCAAATACTACATGTAAAAGCCATTATTATCTTCAAGCTCTGAGCTTGGTCTCTGTCTGTCTTACACAGTGGTGAGAGCAGAGAGCCCAGAGTCCAGGCAGGGTGGTTTTTTTTTTTTTGTTGTTGTTGTTTTAATCATAGCAGAGGTTGTGGGTGAGGGGATTTCCAGGGTTCAGGACCCTGATTGGCTGACATTTGTCTAGGGTACAGGGAATGTTTGGAATGTCAGGTATTTCCTCTTAGATACAGGCCCCACTGGTGTGGTCAGCTTATGGCTTTTTCTGGGTCCAGGTGTTGCCTGCCAGAAGCTGTGTCTGGGCCTCTAAGCCTGTCATGGCAACTGTGTGGTCCAGCTGTTTTGGGGCCCCTCTACAGTTCAACACTATAAATGATCGAGTGTTAAGTGTTTTAAGTCTTAATAATTCTTGGTAGATAGACTATAAGTGAAAACATTTCACTTTTTCTGATAATAAATGATGTGGAATTTCCACCAGTTACACAAATTCTATTATCAAAGGAGCTAACAGAATGTTTAAAAAAATGAGGAAGAGAGTATGTTCTGCCAGGCTGCTTACATTTCTGCACTTGCTGGTTTAACCCCCCCAGTCTTGAGGTGGAACCCGTCAATGTCTGAAGCAAATATATAAATAAAATAAATAGACTGGAAGTAGGGAATGAGGCTGGACCATGTGAGCACCAGGAGCCGTGAGTAATAATCATTTTTTATAATCTCTTGTCTTCTGGTTTCCTTTGGAAGGGTGGACATAAGCAACTCCATCCTGCTGGTTTGAGAAAAGGTCTCATCACGAAACCTATGCTGTAGCCTCAAACTTACAAGCCTCCTGTTCCAGCTTCACAAGTGCTGGGATTACAAGCAAATGTACCATGCCAGTATGGCTTTATTTTGGTTCTGACACCCCCACTCCCACAGCCCTGTTTCTGAGCAATATTCTCTGAAGACATTGCTGATGGACCATCTGGTGGTTTGTTCTCCTCTGTCCCAGGATGCCAGGGAAAGATTCATCCTGGTTGGGGGAGGGGTAAGTGACAGACATCGAGGAATTAGTGCCAGTAAACCCCTTAGGCCCAGCTTAAGCATATGAGATACAGTAGTGTCTCTTAGGGGCACTGGAGTCCATTCTGCTTGTCCTGCTCTTACAAATGCTTTACAGAATTTAGTCACAAACTTCTACAGCAATTTATTTATAAGGCTTTTCAAAATCACAATGGACAAGAGTAAAGACGTTTTGAAAATTAAGTAATTATATGCAGATACATATTATTTAATACCTATTGATCTTTAGAAGGTTTACATAGATTATGAGACTCTCTCTATACACAGTGCCAGCAACCATTAGCATGACACAGAAGAACTACACAGAAGCAATTTAAATTGTGTGTGTGTGTGTGTGTGTGTGTGTGTGTGTGTGTGTGTTTTAGGAAGCTTATCTACACAGTGGCTTTTTCAAAGGCCTTCAGTGTTAGTTATCCTGACCCATCTTTCCTACACTGCTTTGCCCTCTCATGCGCCATCCGATGTAATCCCCCTGTTCCAACTTCTCTCTTTATAACCCTGGCTTCTATCTCCCTTTTCTTGAAAGAACCCCTTCTCCCCCACGGCACCTTACTAGCCACTTAACTTCTATAGGTATTTCAAAGGAAACACACATTTATTTTTAAAAGCTAACATATGAGAGAAGACATGCAGTGTTTATCTTTCTGGGTCTGAGTTTCCTCACTCAAGATGACGGTTTCCAGTTCCATCCACTTACCTGTGGATTTAATAATTTTTCTTAACAGCTGAATAATATTCTATTGTGTAAATGTACCACATTTTCATTATCCATTCATCAGTAGATGGACATCTAGGCTGTGTCTAATATCTGGCTACTGGGAATAGAGCAGCACCATTGCTCATGGATGAGCATGTATCTCTGTAATATAGAATCCTTTGAATCGATGCCCGGGAGTGGCAGCTAGAATGTGCGGTAGATCTGCTTTCAGTTTTTGAGGACCCTTTACAATGATTTCCTACACTAGTTTTACTTCCACCAGCAGTGACGAAGTGGAAGTAAAACTAGTGTCAGTATCTGCTGTTGTTTAAAAATTTTCTTTGGTCTTGGCCATTCCTACTGGGTAAGATGAAATCTCAAAGTAGGTTTAATTTGCATTTCCCTGATGGGTAAGGGTAACGAACATTAAAAAAAACCCTCATCCACTGTGTTTCATCTTTTGACACCTTTTAGATCCATGCCCCATTTTTAAATTTGATTTCTTGGTGTTTCTTTCTTTTTTTTTTTTTTTTTTTGAGCTCTTTGTATATTCTAAGTACGAACCGTCTGTCAGATGGAGAGCTGGTAAAGACTTTTCCACTCTGCAGGCTGCCTGTGCATTGGAATAATGCTGTCCTTTCTGTGCAGAAGCCTTTTTGTTTCATGTGGTCCCATTTGTCAGTTGTTGGTCTTAATGTCTGCACTATTGGGGTCCTGTTTAGAAACCCCTTTGCTATATTCAAGTGTATTCCCTATTTTCTCCGCTGTTGGATTCGGGTATCAGGTCTTATGTTGAAGTTTCGTTCAGTCAGTGTGAGAGACAAGAATCTAGTTTCGGTCTTCATGCACCTACCCAGTTCCACCAGCACTGTTTGCTGAAGATGTAGTCTTTTCTCCAGTGTGCACGTCTTGGCCTCTTTGTCAAATATCAGGTGTCTGTAAGTGTATGCACACGTCTGGTCTTCTATTCTATTCCATTGATCAAAGTGTCTGTTTTTATCCAACAGCATGCTGTTTTCACTATTAGCTCTGTAGTATAACTTACAATCAAGAATATTGATCCCTCCAGAGGCTTTTTTCTTTTTTTAATTGTTCAGGATTGTTTTGGCTATCCTGGTTTCTTTTTGTGTTTCCATATGATGTTTCTGGTCATTTTTCAATTTATGTGAAGAATTGGATTGGAATTTGATGAGAATTGTGTTGAATCTGTAGATTGCTTTTGGTAGAATGGCCTTTTCACAATACTAGTCCTACCAATGCATGAGCGTGGGGCTTTATATCTTTGGTATCTTCTTCACCTTTTTCTCCATGTCCCAAAGCTTTTATTGTACAAGTCTTTTCACTTCGTTGGATTTATTCTGAGACAGTTGTTCAAGCTATTGTGAAAATGGTATTGTTGATTTCTTTCTTTGTATGTTTGTCGTTGTTATATGGGAGGTTACTGATCGTTGTGTACTAATATTTGTATCCTGCTACTTTGCTGAATGTATTTGTCACCTGCAGGAATTTGTGGTTGTTTTTAATCTCTTGCTTCCTTTGACTGAGTGATCTATCTCATCTACATTGTCTTCATGACCTGAAGTCCTCTCTTCCACTCGACCCAACCTGTTGTAAGGCTTTCCACTGAGATTTTTGCTTAACTTTCTGAGTTTTTCATTTCCAGTTTTAATTGCTTATTTTTCTTCAGAGATTCCAGTTCTTTGTGAAACTACTTTCATATCTTGAATGGTTTTAATTATTTCATTAAACTGTTTGTGTTTTTGCAGTCTTTTTTTTTTTTTTTTTGGTTTTTCGAGACGGGGTTTCTCTGTGTAGCTTTGCGCCTTTCCTGGAGCTCACTTGGTAGCCCAGGCTGGCCTCGAACTCACAGAGATCCGCCTGGCTTTGCCTCCCAAGTGCTGGGATTAAAGGCGTGCGTCACCAACGCCCGGCGTGTTTTTGCAGTCTTCATTCAATACCCTCATTGAATATCCTCATTGAATTCCTCGAACATATTCATAATTCCCATTATGAAGTCATTGGTTTATAGTGCATCAGCTGAGTTGTTTTCTAAGGTAATATAATGTTGGAGGTGCTAGTTTCTGGAAAAGGCATTGGTCATTCATGTTGTTTATGTTTTTGTGATGGGATCTAGCTGCTGGAGGTGGGTCATTGGTGACATTTATTGGCATGGATATCTGGTCTTCCCTTCATTGGAACTGTGGATAATTGTTTGCTATTCCCCCTATGTGGCAGCCTGTGAACCAAATGAATAATGTTTAATTTTCAGTCTAGGGTTTACTATCTGGTTCCAGGCCGGGCTTCATGTGGTCTTGGAGCCCAGGGCTGGGTGGGGTGGTTAACAGACAGGCGGGTTCTGTGGGTTCCTACCAAGAGCTCTGGTTGAGACTCTGGTTAGGAATCCACATGGTCTCAGGTAGGCACAGTGGGTGAGTGGTTCCAGAGTTTGTTTTTGTTAGTAGCTCCTTGTGTTTCCTGATTTTTGAAAAGTTTTATTTTAATTTTATATATATCAGTGTTTTGCCTGCGTGTGTATATGGATATTACCACATGCATGCCTGGTGCCCACAGAGGCCAGAAGAGGGTGTTGGATCTCCTGGCACTGGAGTTATAGATGGTTGTTGGCTGACATACGGGTGCTGGGAACCAAACCCATGTCCTCTGCAAGAGCAACAAGTGCTCTTAGTCACAGAGCCCTTTCCCAGCCCTCTTAGTTGTCTTTCAAGCTGTCAGGTTCTTCAAGTGTCTTTTCAATGTCACACCGCCTCACAAATGTCTTTTCAATGTCACACCGCCTCACAAATGCCTTTTCAATGTCACACCGCCTCGCAAATGCCTTTTCAATGTCACACCGCCTCACAAATGCCTTTTCAATGTCACACTGCCTCACAAATGTTGACACTGAACCAGTCTGGCATGTCGACATTTACACCAATAGAAGAAACTTATGAGATATAATGAAATACAATCTTGACATTTAGCAACAACAATAAGACATGAAGGGCATCCATTTTTTCTGTTCAAACCATTTGAACATAACTTTATTCACATTGAAAAAAACCATCTGTAATTTGGTTTGACCTACACATACCCCATCTCATTTCAACCATTTCTTATACCTCTCCTCACATTACCCACACGTTTACCTAACTAGAACCTACAAGTTTGCTGGAGCCAGGGTACAAGCCTTTATGTGTGTCATACCCTTGGCTACTGTAATACTGCATAGATGTCTGTGTTTTTATTGTGTTCTGAATGAGAGTCTGATTCTGAGCAGTGCTGGTGAGGAGGAGCTTGGAAATTCCTTCATAAGGATTCCCTCATTTCCCTGAAAATTCTTCAAAAAAAGAAAACAAATATGCTGTTCATTCAATCCATTGCATGTCACATTACATCATAAGTCAAGACACCATTCTGCCCAGCTCAAGGTGATCTGTAGCCATTGGTTACTTCAATCCACATTCTCATTTTTAATTCCTACTTTCTATACCTTATCCTTCCTTTGTTTTTTTTTGTGATTTTTTTTTACTGTATATAGGTATATACAGGTATATATTCACTGAGTTATGAATAGAATTATATCACCATAGTAGTTTAATATTGTCCTTATACATTATGCATTGAATAAATTTTTTGCTCTACAATTAACTCTCAATTAAGCATGAACTAGTCTGTGTTCACTGTTTTTCAGTAAAATAGATGCTACTTCTGTATCATGCATCTCTACACATCTTTGCATTTGAGATTTATGTGCAATTAACATCATTTGGCAGGTGTGATATAGCAGTCCCCAGAGCCACAGAGCTGTCTGGAGTTGGGGGACAGAAGTTTCAGGACTGTCTCCTAAAGCACCAGTGTTACAGGACAGTAACAGAATGCTGTCTGGAGTTGGCATAATGGTATTCCTTCATACAATTAGGCAGCTAATGCACTTCCTATGTGTCCTCAAGCATAAAGTTCACGCAATGGACATGTGGTGATGAGAATGTCCTCCAAAGGCTCATGTATTTGAACACTTGGTCCCCAGTCGGTAGCACTGTTTGGGGGAGTGTTTAGGAAGTGTGACCTTGTTGAAGGAAGTGTGTCACAGGAGGCAGGCTTTGAGAGCGACTTTTACCATTTCCGGTTTGCTCACTCTGCTTCATGTCTGCAGTTCAAGATGTGAGTTTTCAGCATTCCATTCCAGCTGCCACACTATTCCACCCTGACATAACAGATGCTAAGCTGAAATAAACAATTTCTTCCATAAATTGCCTCAGTCATGGCATCTTATCACAACAAAAGTAACTAATGCATGAGGTCACTAGACCTTCAATCACCATTCTCCTCCCTGACAATCTTAGACATTTCACATGAGGGCATAATATCCAACACACACACACACACACACACACACACACACACACACACACACACGTACGTTCTAACCAGGTATTTCTGCTGTGTCTTTCTTTTTGGACATATTCCCACACTTGCTAAAGAATCATACCAGTATATCAATAGATATACTCATATAGTCCTGAAAGGCCGTTAGAGGAAATAGCAGCATGATATAGACATAAAGATTCAATCAAGATAAATCCCCAAATAACTTCATGTAGACCTGGGTGACACCACCAAGTTAAGACCGACAAAGTGAGAACATTTTTTTTTTTCATAGATAAATATCCTGAGGCACTCCAGCCTCGGAAATGAGTAATGGTCACCATCACTGCTGGACATGGTTTCCATATAACATTTAATATCCAGCGTATTTCAACTAAGTTATCACATCTAAGGACACATTTAATGATGCCTTCTTTAAAATATAAACCTCTTTAGAAACATTAGGGATTATGTCTCATATACGCATACATATGCATGCCATATAATGTTACTTAGGACCAGAATATACCACGTTTAAAAATTTTATATCAACATGACATTTCACCTCTTTTGTTCAAGGTACACTTGGCAGATCTACAGTAGGAAAGGAAATATATACAATCTTCAGAATATAACATTGGTAAATGTACTTTAACATTGTTTTTGTGCTACTTAAACACACACGGAATAAGAAACAAAGGGGAAATACCTGCAGAGTCAGCATTCCATTCAATAGGATGAAATGAGAAACAATTTTAACTCAGTTGACAGCTGGGAACTAAGTTAGGGGATTTTGGTGTGTGCCAACATGTGTATCTCGGCATCTGTATGCGTTTCTTGTGCTCTTTCTTTGGCTGGTTTTACGCTCATTTGTTCTCCTATTCAAGTTTGTTTGTTTTTATTTTAACTTAATTATGTTTTCATTTTTAAAGATGCCTGTTTGTTTTCTAGTGAGAGAGCAGGAAAGGATGTGGATGTGGGAGGATGGAGGATGGAGGAGTTGGGGAGCGGGAACTATAGTCCACGTATAGTGTATGCTTACGAAAACTATTTTCATTTAAAAAATTCATAACAGTTAAAAAATTGCTCTGCTAGTCCCGCTGGCTTGGCTTTGTTAACACATTAAAATAAATTCCTGCTCTCACTTCTGGGATAGCTTTATAACATCTAGTTATGAAAGAATAAGGAAGACACATAGTAAAATGTAAAGGGCACCATATTTAAAGAGTTAGAAACAGAATGGCATTTATTAAAGGTGGATATTCTTAGTGTATTTTGGTTTTGACATGAAATTTCTCCCACGAACTTGAACTCAAATGTGGACATTAGTTTTGGCGATGATACAAACTTTAGGAGACAGTGTTAAGTTGAATTCATGTCATTAGGTGGTCATGCCATGGAAGATGTAAGACTGTATATGGTCTGTTTTTGGTCCATTTCCTGTCATGGTGTGAGGAAACTCTTCTACCACACCTACCTGTCACCATAATGTTCTTCACACTGGGCTTTGGCAAAGTAACCATTAACAAAATCCTTTGACACCACAATTCAAAACAACTACTTCAGTCTTAATTTGTTTCTGCTGATAGTTAGTCACAGAAACAAAAAGACAATCAACAGAGTAAGTCACAATATCTATCTACCCACCCACCTACCTATCTATCTATCTATCTATCTATCTATCTATCTATCTATCTATCTATCTATCATCCACCCATCCATCCACCCACCCCTACCCATCATCTGTCTGTCTGTCTGTCTGTCTATCTATCTCACTTATACATATTGAAAATTCCAATCAAGACTACATACATACAAAGGCATGTATTCTACCACTTCCATTTTCCTCCTTAAATATTTCTTATACAAAGTATACGTATTTCCTACACTGTTATGCTGAGTATTCGACAGGCAAAGTTTTAACACGAAATACTAACATATAGAAAAAAATGTATGTTGTGAGAAGTAATTGTGTACCACCAGATGTTTATCAGCATTGCTGGTCTTTGTCTACTACGTCCATTAACTACTACCAAACTCTAGTTATGAGAACAATAAATGCCCCAAGAACAAGCTTAATATACACTGGCTGGAAATATCGTTGTGTTTATTTGGTAGTATACAGTTGAATGTGTGATTTCCAATACCATATCAAACAGTTCCATCTGGAAATTAACATGCAAGTTACATAAACTGAAATTTTCTCCCCCAAATTTATGATATATGAAATGTTGAACTTTTACTGAAAAGTTTTCACATATTAAAGGGATACATGGTTGCATGGAAGACCATTTCTCTAATCCAAGCTCTCAAGAGCACGGGGCAGTATGATCATAAATATGAGAAGAGCCCAGGACACAAAGGATTCAAAGTCAGCCTGGCCTGCATAGTGTACCTCCTTCTCTGAAAAGGTGTGATCACATGGACAGTGCTCACAGTAACGCGTGGCCAGTTTGTTACAGCGTCTTCACAACTGCTTCTACCTTCTATAATTGACTCATGAGCATGAACGCTGAAAACCTGAGTGACAGGTAGGAAGTCTCAAATATGACAGAGGAAATGCCTGTGCCTCACAAGTGTGCCGTGACTGAGCCACATCCCCGGTTCAGCCAATTTTAAAAATTCAAACGTGTTCTCACCTTCACAAGTGATGTCATGCTTGCTAACATGTGAGCTTCTGTACTCTGTAGACTGATGGGATTTCTAATATGTGTGTATGCAGCTGAGTACTGAAATTCTTATACTGATGCAGAGCCAGATGAAACGTGGCGCCCATACTCCTGTATCACGCTCTTGTGCTTTATTATCTTTCTGTTGTGTTTCTGATGTCAGTTGACTTTCCAGTACTATTTAAAAAGCTTCTGTCATGCTTTACTTTCGGATGGTTTAACAACTATGTGGCGTCTACTGTCATTAAGATTTTCTCATTTTTCTGTGACAGAATTTCACTGTATAGCTCTAGCTGGTCCAGAACACACTATGTTGACCAGGTTAGCCTCAAACTCACAGTGATCCACATGACGCTGCCTCCTGAGTGCTAGGATTTAAGGTGTGCACCACCACACCTGGCTTTCCCAATCTTTTGGTTTGGTGTCTTTCTATGCAGTTAAACATCAAGTCCAAAGCCAAGATCACCCACAGGATGAAAACCTATACCTGGCTAACTCACTTCCTGTACACGACTGCATCTTTATGAGGTTTTTGATATAGGCTGAGGTCTGACTTAGGTATCAAAGTTTTCTGTGTTATACATATTGATAAAGTCTACCTGTAGGAGATTTCCTGGCCACTGAATGCACTTTAGGGTTTAAAAAAGTGTTCTAGCATTCTTTATATTCAAAGGGCCATTCACCTGCACATACTACATGATGTCACATGGGATTTAACCACATGAAGTCTTCTCACATTTCCTAAATTTACTGGTCTGTACATGGAAATGAGCTAGAGTAGGTAGTTTTCTTACTTTATTTTCACGGGTTTTTTGCATCTGTATGAATCACTGATATTAAGTAAAGTCTAATTATATGGTAAAAAGATTTTGTGTGTCCTCTGATGCCAGTTAGGGCCTGACTTATTGTGTGAAGCTTTTCTGTACTCTTTATATTCAGGGTTTGTCACCTGCATGTGTTTTCAGATGCCGAGTGAGATCTGACTTGGTGTAGAAAGCTTTCTTGCAGTCTAGACATACGTAAGGTTTCTCACCTGTGTGTGTTCTCTGATGTCGAGTGAGTTCATACTTGCACTGAAAGGCTTTCCCACAGTCTTTACATTCATAAGGCTTCTCACCCGTGTGATGTCTTTGATGGACAGTGAGTTGTGAGTTACAGTAGAAAGCTTTCCTGCATTCTTTACATTCATAGGGCTTCTCGCCTGTGTGAGTCCTCTGATGTACAGTGAGGTCTGACTTGCGATAGAAAGCTTTTCTGCACTCGTTACATTCATACGGTCTCTCACCAGTATGAGTTCTCCGATGTCGAGTGAGGTCTGACCTGCACTGGAATGCCTTCCTGCATTCTTTACATTCATACGGCTTCTCACCTGTGTGAGTTCTGTGATGGACAGCGAGTTGTGACTTGCAGTAGAAAGCTTTATTGCACACCTGACATTCATAAGGCTTCTCACCTGTGTGAGTCCTGTGATGGACAGTGAGCTGTGAATTGCAGTAGAAAGCTTTATTGCATACTTTACATTCATAGGGCTTCTCGCCTGTGTGAGTTCTCTGATGCACAGTGAGGTCAGAATTTCGGTAGAAGGCTTTTCTACAGTCTTTACATTCATAAGGCTTCTCCCCTGTATGAATTCTCAGGTGGACATTGAGCTGTGACTTGCTGTAGAAAGCTTTCCTGCATTCTTTACAGTCATAGGGCTTCTCGCCTGTGTGAGTCCTCTGATGCACAGTGAGGTGTGACTTGCAGTAGAAGGTCTTCCCACATTCTAGACATGCATGGGGTTTCTCACCTCTCTCGAGCCGCTGATATCGACTGAAGGTAGACTTCGAATAGAAAGCTTGTCTACATTCCTTACAGTCATACGGATTCTCGCATGTGTGATATCTCTGATTTTTGCTATAGTGTGACTTCAGGTAAAATGCTTCCAAACATACTTCGCATTCATAGGATTTTGTCCCTCGGTGGATTTCTTCATGAATCTTTAGTTCTGCCTTAAGACAGAAGAATGTGTTAAATTCCTCATATTCACATGGAGAATTTATAGAATTTACCATGATGTTTTGCTTACCATGGTTTCCGAATGACATTTCTCACAGTTACTACATTGAAATACTTCTCTCCACTATACTTCATTTAATGAGTTTAGTCAAAGAATGCTATCTTACATATATTTGATGAGAAATTTTGCATCCTAATCTGTGCCATGACTTGAATAAGTCATGCCTCATCAAAGGATTTCCTATATTCATTGAGCTCATTAGTGCTCCTCTACAAATGAAAACTCTGTGTCACTAACACTGACTTTGTAGGTTTTCCTGATTCAAAATGACATGACTGACTGTATTATGGATACTCAGAAGCACAGGGTAACTGAAGGGTTTCAATTACTTTAAAATGGTCAGATTCTTTTGTAGCCTACATCTCACCAGGTCCACTATTGAGAAGTTTGTCCTGCCATAGATTAAGTTCCTGAGGAAACATTCCTAAAATAGTTTCCACTCTTCGTGTTTGAAGTTGAAATATGGTTTTGAGGGACTTGGTATTGGATCTCTAGTGGGTAGATGGGTAGGAAGAGAGTCATAACTAGGTAATAAGATGTTGAACGTCCAAAATAGCAGCTTCGTCCTCACACTCCTGACCTGAGAGAAAAGCCTGGCAGCTTAAAAGAAAGGCCTGGTGAGCTTCTTCTGCCAGCAGGGTATCCTGGTGCTGGATCTCCAACAAGTTCAAGGATGTATCAGCACATGTTCACACCAAAGTTATGGTCTATTGGCCACTTGGTCTTTTTCCAATGGACCGGCCCTAAATTAGGGAACAAAGACCCCTCAAACACCTTGGAACCCCCAAGTCCTTCACAAGAGGCTGGATTTCAGGCTCCTGGGGCCCCCTGGCTCTACAGAGGTCTTTCTCTGTGTGCCTGGTGTGTTTCCTCACCTCTAGTAACCTAGTGCCAGCCTTCTTCACTGTCTGTCTGTCTGTCTGAGGTTCCCTTGAAGCTGGTTGTTGCACCTACGATACTTCCTGCCTTGCCTTTTTTTTTTTCTTTCCATTCTTTAACTGGCGAAAAAAATGAACCCAATCAAGACACAGTTTGTGCTCACATCAGCTTTACCTACTTCAACAAGATCTTCAGTTGATGTATTGCTGTTGATTTCAATTTGCCAGAAATGTCTGTCTCCATTTTTCCGGCTGGTCTCAACCAGGCTACTCATTTTGTTGACACCTGAAAACATTATTAAAATTGTCAATTATCATGAATTGGACACAAGCTCTATACAATTCAAACACAAAAGTAAAACAGTGCCTTCTTATCATCACATTTGAACTTTTTTGTTTTGTTTTGTTTTTTTTGTTTTTAGAGACAGGGTTTCTCTGTGTAGGCCTGGCTGCCCTAGAACTCACTCTGTAGACCAGGCTGGCCTGAACTCAGAGATTTGCTTGCTTCTGCCTCCCAAGTGCACCACCACCGCCCAACTTACGTTTGAACTTTTAAAATATCATCGTATAACTGTGCACATCCTAGTCTTTAATGAATTAGAAAAACACTAAGAGGTAGTGGGGTTCTCTATTGCACTGCTGCGTTGTTGGAACACAGGGCAATAAAAGACCCACCACGTCTCAGCTGCAGGGTTTTTATATCATGTCCCTTTTCACTCTTCTGCCTGTCCTGATTCTGTTTTCCGAATGTATAATGCCATGCCTGTTTCATATATGAAACACGGAACCTCTCTTCTACTAGCTACCTTAGGTATTATTAAACATTCTCTCTCCCTAGTACACCATAGATTAGGGAAAAGATTGCTACTTTGTTTCAATTAGTGTACTTTGCTTTAATAAAGAACAGCAGGATCCTCCATAGGGTTTTATGGGAATGATTTTTTATGAGATATGTTGCTTGTGGCTTGCCTTTACAAAAAGAATTTTGTTATTTTGTTTTAAAATATCTTCTGGCCGGGCGTTGGTGGCGCACGCCTTTAATCCCAGCACTTGGGAGGCAGAGGCAGGCGGATCTCTGTGAGTTCGAGGCCAGCCTGGGCTACCAAGTGAGTTCCAGGAAAGGCGCAAAGCTACACAGAGAAACCCTGTCTCGAAAAACCAAAAAAAAAAAATAAATAAATAAAATATCTTCTGTAACAGCGGCTTAGTATTCAGGGAGTTATTCCATTTATGCTTACCACAGAAATGGGTAACATTAATTGATTTTAGACTTTGCTTCATAGAATAATCTTGACTGGCAGTTTGTATTTTCAGGGCTTAAAACACCAAAGACTATACTTTCTGGAACTCAGAGTTTCTGTTAAGAGATCAACTATGATAGTAGATTTATATATTAAAAACAAAACAAAACAAAAAAACACCTGAGTGTGGTGGCACATGTCTTTAATGCCAGCATTCTGGAGGCAGGGGCATGTGGATCCCTTTGAGTTCAAGGCCAGCCTGATCTGCATAATGTTCCAGATCAGCCAGAGCTATTCAGTGAGATCCTGTCTCAAAAACCAAATCCAAACAAAACGAACTAAGCACACTTTTTGCTTATAGTTTTCAATATTTTGCCCATATTCTCTCCTCTTGCTGTCTTAACTTTAATGAGGAAGTGTTCTCAGTGTCTATCAGCTTGCAGTTGTAAATGCCATAGATTTGGACACCTGTCTCCTGGCCAAGACTTGTACAATATTCTGCACTAATTTCATGAAATATGTTTTCTGTTGACCTTACTCTCAATTCACGGCTTAATATAAGATTCACAGACTGAAGATCTCATAAAACTACCCAAGAGCTCTTCAGTCTAGTAGTGCTTATAACTGTTCTGTTTTTTCCCTTATTACTATGTAATTGTTACAATTGCTCAATGTTGTCTTCAAACAAATTCCTGGTGTTCTTTCTTCCACGCTGTGTACTTTCCAAAGAGTGTTTCTGTTGTTACTGTTTTTAATTTAGCTTTTCTCTTCCAAGATCTGAGAGTATATATTTTTTTCAGAATCACTCTGCTGAATTTCTCACCTAAGAAGCTGAATTTTCCATGGAAGAGTTAAACTGACCTTGTACATGTGGTTCATGTGGGTGCACATGCAGTGAGTTTGTGTGTATGAACATGTGTGCACACACATGGGGAGCTTAGAGGGTGAACCTTAGGTACTGTTTACCTTGTTTGAGACAATGTCTCTCAGTAGAACCTGAGGTTCACCAATTTTTGAGACAGCTGGCCGCTGAGCCCCAGGGATCTGCCTGGCCCCACCTCCAAAGCACCAAGTTTACAAGCATGGGCCACCAAGCCATGGTTTAATTTCGGTACTTGTGGCTGTAGCCTTTGGAGGCAAGCACTTTACTGACCAAGTTCTCTCTCTCTGGCACTTGACTTCATTTACCTATACATCTGACTACTCCTGGCTTTTGAGTTGTTTCTCTGGTGTTTGCTCAGTGCTCTTTTTCTTTTTCTCTCCATACACTATACACTCACCTTTGTGACTCCGACTTCAGAGTCACACAGCCTGGGAAGAACTGCTCATGCTCAGCCCTGCAACTCCTGATGCCCTCTTTCTTACTTTTCTTAAAAATTCCACAGGAGACACAGCTACCACCAACCCACCTCTTGTTTGGCACTAATTTTCAATCAGCTTCTCTATCTAGTCTTAAATTTAAATCCACATGTGTATTTTATGGCAAATTTGGAAAACAGTCATCACAAAGTAAAAGTGAAATAAATGAAAAGGTCTTTAATATTTTCCCCCCGGAGCCCCACACTCTTCCCTCTGCTCCTGATAAGCATTCTCTGTGCGGCCCATCTCCCCACCACACGTCATTCCTTTGCTTCACTTTTCACACACGAAATGCAAGTATCTTAAGAGCAGATGCGTTTGTGTGTGATTAAGTATCATGATAATTGCAGAGACAAGCACTGGTCAAGAAGTCAGTGTTGAAATAATGTCAATAAATCCCTCACTGAAAACACATGGTAATAAAGGGAGGAAGGAAGCATGCTGTGGGATGTTCTGTATGGCAAATGTGTTGCTAATAAAACACTGATTGGCCAGTGGCTAGGCATGAAGTATAGGCGGGACTAACAGAGAGAATTAAAAGAGCAGGAAGGCAGAAGGAGTCACTGACTGCCTGCCAGCCACAGTCAGGACAAGCAGCATGTAAGGATGCCGGTAAGCCACGAGCCACGTGGCAAGGTACAGATTTATAGAAATGGATTAATTTAAGATATAAGGACAGTTAGCAAGAAGCCTGCCACGGCCATACAGTTTGTAAGCAATATAAGTCTCTGTGTTTACTTGGTTGGGTCTGAGCGGCTGTGGGACTGGCAGGTGAAAGAGATTTATCCTGACTGTGGGCCAGACAGGAAAACTCTAGCCACAGAAGCACATCTGAAGACCCGGGTAAAGGAACTGAATTATTCCGAAGAGCAGCAGGACAAAGAAAAGATATTCCTCAACATCAAGAAACTGGCAGCTGAACACACAGAACTTGGGGGACTGGAGAAAACAGGTGTGCGGTCGGTCCGTGAGGCTAGCTGTCCTCAAGTCTGGGCTTCGACGGAACTTGGTGGACAGTCCAGTATGAACAACATCTGATGGTCTCTGTGCTACTGTCTTCTCTCACTCTGTAGCAGTCACTGACCTGAGAGGTTCCAGACTGAGGCGTCTGCTGTGCTCCACGGCCCAAGCCCATGCTCTAAGTTGAAGATCAACTCAGGTTTGGTCATGCAGTGCCCTGCGAATAAGAAATAATGTACAGATCGTGACAAAGTGCTAATCAAGACCACTGATGGAAGACATCAGCTATATCTTAAGAACTGTGCAATGATGAATGATTAGAAACTTCTTTCTTCCTTTTTTTTTTTTTTTTTTGATAGATTGGAGGTTAAACCTATGGCCTTGCACATGGTAGGAAAGTATGCTGTCAACTGAACTGTATCCCTCTGCTGATTGGAATGTTGTCCCCAGGTGACATTTAAGTCATGATTTTAAGAAACCTCAAAGGGAAGACTGGATGGTGGCAGAGTGGCTTCTCTGAAGGATGAGGACCTGAGTTCAGTCCCCAGCAGGCATTTAAAGCACTGCAGAGCTTCACACACACCTTAAACCCAGTGCTGTAGAGGGTGGACACGGGTATTTCTGGGAATGGCTAGCTACCAGCTGAGCTCCAGGTTCAGTGCGGGGTACTGTCTCAGGTGAACAAGGCAGAGAGCAGTAGAGAAGAATGCCTGACATCCTTCTCTGGCTTCCATGGACACCCACCTACCTATATGATCATACTCCATATATTCATACACATACACACACCAAAAGACAAACAAACAAATACCAAGGAACAAAGGAAACTTCAAGTAAACAATGAAGAAGGAAGACTCAAGGAAATTGGATAGTCTGCTATTTAGGATAAGTTAAACAAAGATAATGTAGTCATTAAAAAAAGAACCACCCAGAAGATTTGGGACAGAAGACCTCAACTGTAGGGAGCTGCATGTAGCCACGCCTTACAGGTGGCGCTGGTTACCGCCTTCCGCGATCCCGACGGCAACCGCTCCCCGTGTTAAACAGCTCCAGGTGAGGCTGTAGCGGAATGTGTGGCTTGCTTGCGCATGCTTGAGCCTATTGGGCAATGCCCACGTGGCGACCTGGGGTTGGCTGCCCAGAGCCTATATAAGGCCGGGAGAGGCTTTCCCCGGGGGATCTTTTAGAAGTCAGGGTATTGTTCAAAGGCCTGATTAAACTGCAAGAAGAAGAGCTCGGTGTTGTGTCTTCCTTGCTGGACGAGGGGGTCGCGACAACTGGTGGCCCTGTACGGGGAACCCCTCACCAGTGAGCCCAGAACTTCTTGCAATCAGGGGGTATACCGGAAAAATCCTCAGGTAAAGTGGGGATCCGTGTCCAAAGCGGGGGATAGTCCTCAGGTAAAGTGGGGATCCACGTCCAAAGCGGGGGATAGTCCTCAGGTAAAGTGGGGATCCGTGTCCAAAGCAGAGATTGTTCTTCTTTGTAAATAAAGAGAGAGCGGGATTCAAGAGGCCGCGACTAAAGCGGAAGGTTAAAAGTGTAAGGTGAAACTACTAATTTCTAGCTTAAGAACAATTATGGGCGCTTCTTCATCGCACCCAATTTTTTTGGCTCTTAGTGAGCTGCTCTTAAGACCGGTGTGGAAGCTAGTAAGAGGTTGTCTTGAGGATCAGAGAGGTAGTGAAGCAGTTGAAAAGGGACAAACTGCATTAGAAATCTTAAAAGAGGAGAGATCAGAAAAGCCCTTATCGGATGAAACAGAAAGTAAGAAGAGAGAAAAGGAAGGTATAGGGTAGTAATATAGTGTAGGAAAAACTTAGAAGTGTAAGATTGTGTAGAAAAATAAGTATAAGGCATAGTGTAATGATATAGTGTAGGAAAAACTTAGAAGTATAAGATTGTGTAGAAAAAATTTAAGATAAGTAAGGCAACTAGACAGAAAAACTTCAATTTTCGAACTTTGGGGGCTATGAACGCAAACTGGGGAAAAATCTTTCTTTGGGCTTTACGGGAAGTAAAAAAGCTCTACTCTGAGCTTATGGGGAAGAAAAGGTTTCCTATGGAAGCTTTTGTCCTGGGAACAGCTGAAATGCTAAGTCCAAGCGGCAGGAGAAAGTAATTTCTCCCTGAGGCAAAAATGGGGGTGTAAAGTTCAGACAAATTAGAATCATCTGAAGATATTAGTACGGGAATCACCTGTGACCCCTAAGGGGTGATTGCCTCTGGCATAAGCTCTGTCCTTGAGCACCCAGATAGACAAACAAGCAACCCACTGGGGGATTGGGTCAGGTGAAGGCCTGAGGAAGCAAAACACCTGTCCTAATGGGAGTTTAGAAATGGCAAAAACCTCCCTTGTTAGATTTTCAGTCTGTACGCAAATCACACAGATCCCAAAAACAGAAACAGACAAAAAACCCCTACCTTCAGTAGCAGGGAAAGCCACCACTGTAGTGTCAGAAACTCTTTCTGGGGTAGAGGGGATAAACTGAGACCAAACTGGGAACTGTCTGGGAGAAAGATTATGAAGAAACAGAAGGGAAAGATTCCTCCTCAGAAAATGCACGACCTATGAAAGCTGCGAAGAGTTTGAGGCAGACTGGGGGGAGAGAAAAAGCCCCTACCTCCAAAAGCAGCTAGCAGAGGTACAGAGCTGCAGACAGATACCTGAAGCTCTGCATCTGGGGGGGTAAGGAACAAGCAAAATGAGAATAAGATCAGTGGGAGAAAAATCTCTAAAGGAGCTATGGAAAAGCTGTTGTGAAGGTTTTTCACTGACTGGCTAAGGCAAACACAAGCCCCAAGGAAAGTTGTGATCAGAAATGCCAGCCTCAATGCCGGCTAACGAGGCAGGTGCAGTTCTGATCTGGGGCCAGAGTCAGATGAAGGAGAAACACCTGTTGAAGCCAGTTGAGGAGAGAATAGAGATCTCCCAATGTACCATAGCTGAATGATTGTTTAAATCTCCCGGTTTCAAAACCAAAAAACTTTGTTCAAACCTCCTAGGCAAGAATTTGTAAGCAGGTCTGGTAAAGGAGAACCAGTTGACTCTCAGACCCAAAAAGAACTATGGGAAATGACTGATAAGGGAAATGATATAAGGGACTGATATTATTATGGACCGATATAAGGGAAATGCATTCTGGGAAAGGTAGTTTTTCTGCTAAAGATGGCGACATTGCCCTGAAACATTTTTGTCAGCTCGAAAATACATTCATGGTAAACTTAAAATACAGCTTTTAAAAGAATAAGCAAAGTCGTCTAAGAGTTTAAGTGTCAGTTCCAATGAAAAATTGAAAGGATACGGAACTAGGTGCTTCTCAGTTTGGAGCTCCATTGGTAAAATGCCTTATTTACCCTAATAGCTGTGCAAAGTTTTTACGGTAATTGGATAGCAAAAGCTACCTTTAAGAGCAAACAAGCCACTTTAAAATCTTTAAAACAAGGGAAAGCAGTTTACGTTGTCTTAGATATGAAGAAACTTATGTGAAATTCTGGTTAATGCAAACAGTGAGGAAACAGAGTTCGGAGCTGTGCCGCTTTTGGTTTTACTAGCTACTTAAAAAAAAAAAAAACTTTATATCACCTAATAGCTGTGTAGTATTGCCGAACAGTTTTACAGCAGCTAAATACGGTAATTTCACGCTCACAGTGAAGTGAAGTTTTGGTAGAACGAATCAAAAGTACTGCTGTAATAGAAACGTTTGTCTGAATTGAGGCACTTATAGGGGAGCTATTATGAATTTGGGTGAAGGGACAGCTTCTAGTTAAAAACTGTCTACTGCTGACAGTGCATCTCTGCCAGTCCGGAACGGCTGAGAGAACTCGGCAACTTTGAAATGTGGCTTTGTCCCGAGAATGTTACAATCCCTAGCAACAACTATCACAATTCTATGACACTCACTAAATCCCAGTGCTTTATAGCAAAGCTGACTATAAACTCTAAAACTTTAGAAATGATGTACGTACTTCCTGTCTAGTTAAGAGAATCTTTCTAATAGAGATAGTGATAATAATTAAAAAGATAAATAAGATATGTAAGTTTAAATAAGAAATAAGATAAGTATATAAGAAATCTTTAGGTGTTTGCTAAGTTAAGGAGTATGCTAATTGTAGCCCTATATAAGTTTGTAAAATAGATCTATAGAGTTATAAGCTTGTAAGAAGTAAAATAGATCTATAGAGTTATAAGTTTGTAAGAAGTACATGTAGCAAGCTTGTAAGAAGTAAATAAGAAATAAGATAAGTATAAGAATAAGACATGTAGTAATAAGCTTTTAAGAAGTAAAGATACTAGTTGTAAATGTAAGTAAAGATACTAGTTGTAAATGTAAGTCTAAATAAGAAATAAGATAAATATATAAAAAGTAATAAAAAATATATTTGCTAAAGTAGTTCTAGAGTTCCCTAAGAGTATAAATAAGTAGATGTTAATATGTTATATGTGAGTTTGTAAAAATGTGTAAATGTTGAGTATGAGTTTATGCTTAAGCACATGTTATATGTGAGTTTGTGAAAGTGTAAATATTGAATGTGAATCTATGCTTAATGTATATGGTAAAAGAATCTGAGATACAGAAGATAGTGTCCTAGCAGACTGCAAAGTAGGCAGTCTGAGCGGTTTTCAAAAGTTCCAGAAGCCCCTAAGAATGGCCGATGCCAGAACCAGTGCAACAAGGCATCCGCAGCTGAGATCTGTGGAGGATCAATGCAACATAGAAAAACCTGAGCTAACATCAAAAACGGTGCGGTTTAGAATACTACTGTACCTAAGGTCTCTGTCTGTGAGAACAAAGTTGCGGAGACGCTTGTTTGAACCAAAATTGTTAACTGCAAAAGTTTCGGTTGTAAAACATCTCTTCATATTTAAAGGTGAAAGCCCGATACCAAAATTTACCTTTTTGAACTTTTTGAACTTAAAATGAGATAAAACTACAAAAATATTCTGGTTATATGCTAATGGTAGCCCTAACTTGCCCTGGCAGCAGCTGGAGCGACTACTGCAGCCATAGCCATGACTCATACTGTCCAAACAGCACAGACCCTAAACAATCTTTCTGCTAATGTGGCACAAGCCCTGGATATACAAAAAGGGAATTAATGCTCAGTTGAAGGGTGGATTGATGGTGGTTATTGATACCTTACAAAAACAAAAGGGGGGAATAGGCCACGGCCGTACCCCTAAAGAAAGAATATCCATTGCCTTACTCGTGCTGCAAACTTGTCTAAACAGTTGTCTAGTTATCTTCTAAGAAATTGGACAGGAGAATTCGATGGCCTGTTGGATCAACTGAGAGTGGCCATAGTTGCTGTCAATTCAACTCGAGTGGATCCTGGACCTGCAGAAGGGCTGTCGTCCGGAATCTCTACGACCATGAACCAGCTGAAAGAGTGGGCGGGTCTAGGTGCCTTAACAGGCCTACTGGTGCTTGTCTCCCTGGTTTGCCTGTGGTGCATGGTATTAGGCTCTCTCAACAATGCAATGCAGCCATGATCATTCAAGCCTTTACGGTCATAGAGGCCGGATAGTTTCCCCAGACCTGGTTGGCTACCAGAATTCATATGCAGGATGCGAGGCTAGCACACTGCACTCAGGACCACAGCAGCATCGTTGGTCTTGAGGAGAGTATGTCTGATTGCATGTGGGTTAATGCCCCAAGTTCCCACCTCTGTGAAAAAGGGTATCGGACAGGTCAAGCATTCTCTGGGTGGATGACACCTGTGTGGATGCCAGTACATAGTCCTCTGTTTTTCTTAACAGAGATCAGACCTCTGCTCTCGCCTGCTAATTTAAATTAAACAAAAAGGGGGAATATGTAGGGAGCTGCGTGTAGCCACGCCTTACAGGTGGCGCTGGTTACCGCCTTCCGCCATCCCGACGGCGACCGCTCCCCGTGTTAAACAGCTCCAGGTGAGGCTGTAGCGGAATGTGTAGTTTGCTTGCGCATGCTTGAGCCTATTGGGCAATGCCCACGTGGCGACCTGGGGTTGGCTGCCCAGAGCCTATATAAGGCTGGGAGAGGCTTTCCCCGGGAGATCTTTTAGAAGTCAGGGTATTGTTCAAAGGCCTGATTAAACTGCAAGAAGAAGAGCTCGGTGTTGTGTCTTCCTTGCTGGACGAGGTGGGCGCGACACTCAACTGATGAAAGAAAGGAAAAAGCAGCACTTGGGAGGCGGAGGCAGGTGGATCACTGTGAGTTCGAGGCCAGCCTGGTCTACAGAGTGAGTTCCAGGACAGGCTCCAAAGCTACACAGAGAAACCCTGTCTCAAAAAAAAAAAAAAAAAAAAAAAAGGAAAAGGCAGGAAGACGTAGCAGCTGGAATGACCAACAGAGACAACATGACACAAAGATTGGCTACTTTGAAACAAACAAAGGCGGATTAAAGAACTGGAGAGAAAGACAGGGTCTAGAGAGACTGCTCCGTAGTGAAGAGCACAAGCTGCTCTTCCACAACCATTGGAACTCCAGTTCCAACGTCTCCAACGCCCTCTTCTGGCCTCCAAGGCACCAAGCACACGGGTGCACAGACATGTAAGAAGGTAAGATACCCACATGCATAACGTTTTTAAAATAAAATTTAAAGAAATATATAGAAACATGGTCCCCCCCCTTTTTTTTTTTTTTTTTTTTTTTTTTTTTTTTACAGACTTTTTCCGTGTAACAATGTAACACTCCTGACTGTCCTGGAACTCGCTTTGTAGACCAGGCTGGCCTCAAACTCACTGAGCTCCACCTGCCTCTGCCTCCCAAGTGCTGGGATCAAAGGCGTGTGCCATCACTGCCTGGTACCATGATCCTTTTAAGAAAACAAACATTTGCATTATTTGTGTTCCAGAAGAAAAGAGAATGGGTATAAAAATAAAAACAAAGATAGGCGTACCCAATGGACTCTAATAGATTTAGAGCAACAATTCATTTTGTCTCACATTACATCCAAACTAGCAAAATTCCGAGACAAAGAGAATCCTAAAACCACAAAGAAGGAAGTCTAAAGTTGCTCCTAAACGAACACTTATGTTACAGGAACGGCTGGGTTCTCACCTGTCCCTTTACATACGGGCCATTGTAATGGTTTCAAATCCAGACATGGACACAGATGCGAAGGACAGATCCAACATCCCCAACAAATAAAGATGTAAATAATCTCTACAGACTAGAAAGTGGAGCAGATGAGGGCATAACTATTACAATATGACCATGTGTGACTCATACCAGAGACACAGTACTTCCATATAGAAATGAACAAGCATCCAACACTCTGTACACAGTTAAGGATCAAAGCAAAATCTATGCATACTTAGTATGGATCAAAAATGGACTCCAGAGGGCTGGAGAGATGGCTCAGAGGTTAAGAGCACTGGCTGTTCTTTCAGAGGTCCTGAGTTCAATTCCCAGCAACCACATGGTAGCTCACAGCCATCTGTAATGAGATCTGGTGCCCTCTTCTGGTGTGCAGGCAGAACACTGTATACATAATAAATAAATAAATCTTAAAAAAAAAAAGAAAAAGAGGTGGACCACCACATTGAGCTTTGATAAGAAAACTTCCAAAGAACATTTTAAAAATCACTATCACGCTGGGCGGTGGTGGCGCACGCCTTTAATCCCAGCACTCGGGAGGCAGAGCCAGGCGGATCTTTGTGAGTTCGAGGCCAGCCTGGTCTCCAGAGGGAGATCCAGGAAAGGCGCAAAGCTACACAGAGAAACCCTGTCTCAAAAAAACCAAAAAAAAAAAAAAATCACTATCATTGCTATTAAAAACACGCGGAAGCCAAGCATGGTGGTGAAGACCTATAATTCCAACACTTGGAAGATGGAGGCAGGAGGATCATGAATGTAAGGTTAAGGTCAGCCTTGGCTATATGAAACCGTTTTACAAAACAAACAACAACAACAATAACCAAAAAAAAAAAGGGACTACAGAGACCAGGTGGGGAGGTGCTGGTCACGGGTCTGCCATGCAATTAGCAGGAAACGTTCAGGAGAAGGAAACGAGCTGACTGGAACACACTTGGCCTGGGTACTGAGATGTCAGCCTCTATCTCTGCTGCTCTGCAGTGTGTTCCCAGCTATGAGGCTCTTCCTCCACAGAGGATCCAAGTGAAAAGGCCAAAAAAGAATGCCAAAGAAACCTCTGACCTCCTGGAGCTAAAACATGTCTTTCCTGCTTTCGAGTTCCCTCCCCCATGGCGTCAGCGGGCTGAGAAGGTGACAAGCACATGTTGTCACCAGATTCTCAACAAAGGCTTCAGAACTTACATTCAGAAAGGAAGTTCTCTTGAATAAATCATTCTGTGAAACCTGGGTATTTACATGCTATGGAAAGGGACCAGACCCTTTCATACCATAGACAGAAATCAACTAAAAATGGATCATAGAATTAAATTTAAGACCTGAAACTAAAACTCAGGACAATGATGCTCGTGGAGTCTTTTAATATATGCCAATCCAGCCTACAGAAGCAAAACCACCAGATGAGATTACATCAGTCTAAATGTCTTGACTAGTGCATGCCTAGAATGAGAAAATACTGGCGAAGTATTACTCAGCAAGCAGTTGATTTCTAGAATATATATGGATCTTACTCACTAAACACAGAAAAGGAAAGAGCTCATTAAATCTGAGCAAATACCTAAATTGGTATTTCCCAAACATGGCATACAAATATGTTTACAAGTAAAAAAACGAAAGAGATTTTCCCAAAATGACCTATTGCTAAACTATAGAGAGAATGTTATTTTTACGATACAAAATAAAAAAATGTTAGAATCTTACACAAACAGATGGTAGCAATATATATTAGTGCAGCCACGTGAAAATACAGAATGGTGGTCCTAAAAACTCAACCCAGAATGACATCAACACTGTCCCACTGTCGGCCGTACACAAAGAAAGTGACATCATGTTTGCAGGGAAACGTGCACAAAAGTATTGAGATCCGCTGGCAGCAAAAGTCCATGGAGTATCAGCAGTGACAGCTAGAGGTCAGAATGTCAACCTATCAGAACTAAGGGTTCTGTTAGAGGAAACCATCACACAAGGCGTTATGGAATTACTGCCTTTTGAATGAACTGGCTGTCTCTTGTTATAAACTCCTTGCACAATAACAGCTATGATTCTCCCCATTTACTGTGTATTTCCATGTTATGTGTACATGTAATCTCACAATTGCATCTCAATCTTGGGCACAACTTTTCCTATACATTTGGGGTCACTGGATAACTGTCCCCAGCTGTGTTGATTTTTCATAACATATATCTGGCCAGGGCCATTCTCCAGACAAAAGTATTTCAGCAAAGATACCTTTTTCCAAGGACAAAACTGCACATAGATAAACATTCGCTCATCTCACCCACAGATAGAGAAAAGAACCACTAACAATTAAATCCTCAACCCCTTACCTTCACCCTGGGTTATTTACACAAGACCCTAATTTAAGAGATTTACTACTCATGTTCCTGGGATGACATTTTAGCCACTTGCTAGTTACTGAGTTAAGGCAGTTACTTCCCACTGACCCAAGGAGATTGCCTTCAATGCCAGGCAGGTGATAGGTGCCAAGCTTCTTTCTTGTGTAAATTAAGTTTTAGTTCCTCCTCAGGCAGGTGCTATTCCTAGATTCCCCAATTGATCTTAGCCTTTAGTTGACCCTACCAGAGAACTCCCCTTTAGTCACTCCCCTTTTGGGTTGTAATTGGAAGCTGACAATTATTGCTTTATGTGTGGGTCCTTATCACCTCTCTCTGTGACCCTGAAAACTTCAAGCCTCGCATTGCTTTACCAAAGAATTACTGTATGGGTATATATACTGGTTCTCTGAGAGCACGGAGAGGAGACTTGATGGAGAAGAACAAAGATGAGGACGGAGATGGAAAGAACTAGACAGAATGAGGAGAGAACAGCAGAAGGGACTGAGAGCAGGAGGGACAGAGAGGAGCTGAGTGTGAGAACAGAAAAGAAGCTGTGCAGATAGAATTGACTGAGAAGAATAAAGTCAATGGACTAAAGAACTCAGTGTGCTTAGATTCATTGAATATCCCTCAGATTAGAATCCTCAGCTGCTTGTAGCTGGACCCTGTTAGAAATCCCCTCAAGGCAAGCACTTGGGGGGAATTTGTCACAAAAGCATTCTTCAACAAAGGAATGTCAGTAGAGAAATGTGGCACATATAAACTTAAAATAATGGAACATTCTGTCATAGGGACAGGCACACAGGGCATTCTGTTATGCTGTAGCGTGGCTATTATTCTGGCTTGAGATGATTGGCACCATCTTAATACACAGGATGATCTTGGCACAAAGTCACGGCAACGTAACGAAAACTAGGCAGCAGATCTCTAGGGTTATGGATGGCACAGGATTGGGAACATTCCCTTACAAGACTATGGTGAATGTCTCTGCTCAGAAGCCATCCTGGGGGCACTTTTGCCAACTGTAGGTTGGTAAAACTGTAAGTAAAAACTAACTATGGAGGGTTTTTTTTTTTTTTTGCTTTTGTTTTTTGTATATCTGAGAATCACATTTACTATCTAAATAAACCCAATAAACTCATATATTCACCAAACATGGATGAAATCTTTCTTTGGGCAATAAAACTCCATCCACATTTGAAGCAAATACATTTTTCCTCTGTCTCTCCAGGAAAGTTACAATATGAAGATGAAATATGTCAAGCACAGAATGAAAAGTCCTCCATGTTCTCATTATATCTGCACACTAAAGGTGGCTTCAAACAGTTAAACAATAGCTCCTACTGTGAGGAAAGATACGAGGATGGAGAGATGGAAAAGAGAAGGTAAGTATTAATGGGGCATGTTGGGGGGGGAGGAATAACGTAAGTTCTACAATACTATTGTACACATATGGATGACACCTACTGAATATTTCAAAGTAATACCAGAGAGATTGTAAATGCTCCCAATACAAACAAGTGACTCCAGAGCTGATACACCATCAGTTAACACCAATCAGATCATTATACACTGTGAGCATGACCAAGCTAAACTGTTCTTCATAAATGTATATCATTGCCATGTCAATTAAAATGTACAATATCAAATTAGCATTAAAAGTAAGCAACCATTCTACAACTGGTACTCTGAGAATTACAGGAGCCACTCACCCAGGGACACCAGGCTGCTGTAGTTCTCCAGCATCACGTCCTTGTAGAGGGTCCTCTGGGCAGCATCCAGGCCCTGCCACTCCTCCCAGGTGAAGTCCACGGCTACGTCCTCAAATGACACCAACACCTACAATGACAAATCTGTCTTCAATCCAAGTTATCCTCAGCCTTAGGAACAGAAAATGGGAATTCACTGTCTATGTGTATCTATGTCTTACCAGTGTCTTATGAAAATGTAGCCTGTTTTGAATTCTGTATTATGATAGAAAGAAAAATCAACACAGAAGTCTCATCTATGTGTTGTTAATCTTACGATTCAAAAAAACATAATTGGAACTTTTCCAAGGAATTACAACAGAAGCAAAAATCCGCAGAAGAACACATGTATATGCATGGTTTGTATTATTATGAGCAAAAGAAAGACATATATACCCGTGACATATAAAAATGACATTAAATCTGTAAAGAACGAATAAAAGTGAAAAGGCAGATGTTGGGGCTGGTAGCATACCACTGTGGTACAGTGCATGAAGAGAGGGGCAGGG
>CABHPP010137356.1:291-40712 GCA_902168425.1 Peromyscus attwateri
GGGGGGGGGGGGGGGGGACAGAGACAGAGAGAACCAAATCATTTTAACTTGGGCTATTTCTCCCAAAAGTGCAAAGTGGAGGCAGATCTGAGTCTTGTTGAATTTTCTCACATCACATGACTGAAAACATGGATTCTAGAGCGGCTGTGCCAATGTCTGAAGCCCTGCTCTGCTGTTCAACTAGTTCTATCACTTCGGAAAAGTCAGTGGACGCCCAAGGCCTTGATTCTCTCCTCTATACAATGGGAATTGGACACTGTGCAACTACTGTGAAAACTAAATGAATTTCAATATACCCAAAGCAACAAGACCTGGAACATAACAAATACCCAATAGCAATGGCTATTACTACTACTGCATGCATAATTGGACATTGCTTTTGTTTCCTTATTTTACTTCTGGGGGTACACAGGTGTTGTGGCGTGCATGTGAAGATCAAGGAACAATGACTTGGGTCCCAAAAATTTAATCTCAGGTTCTCAGACTTGGGGGCAAGTGTCTTTACCCACTGAGTCATCTGCTGTCCCCAGAAACTTTTATTTTAGATTGCATGTGGAGAGGAAGACACTTCAATTCAGAAGACAGAGTTGCTAAACTTCTTAGTACGGCCTATTGTTAAGGTCTGTGGCAGAGGACGCCTGGGCCGGTGTAGTAATATGCCCTTAGAGTGAGAGGGCCAAGGAAAGGCTCCCCCTGGGAGCTTATGAAGTCAGTACAGAAGCTCTGTCCAGCTAAAGGGATGTGAGACAAAAGTCAAAACTAGAGGCAGGAGAGGGCATCTAGCCAACACGGGATGAGGATTCGCGGTAAGGACGGGAGAGCCAGTGAGAAGCTGCTGCTGCCCAAAGCCCAGGCCAGACGCTCCAGATCGAAGTCAAGCCTGTCTCCAGCCTGCACACAGGCCTCCCTGAAGGTGGGCACTGGCAGCGTTTGGGAGCTCATGGATTGGGAAGGCATGTGGGATTTTCTTTCTCTTCTTCCACTGGTCTGAATCACTGTAGAGCTGGTGATACCATATGTTGAAAAGGGAACCACAGGAAGAGGAGCTGGGTTTAAGTGAGAAGAGGAGGGGTGAAGGGAAGAACTCTGGGAGGAGCTACAGTCATGGCCTCCATGTGAACTCTCCTACCTTCATGATTTGAGTCTACCAAAGCTAGTAGGCAACTGGATACACAGAGAAAACAACTAAAATTCCGGCAGCCATCCCTTACAGGGAACTCTGCTTCACAATGCACCATTCCAAAAGGTTCGTGTTGATTCTATGATTTGAGAACACACATACGAAGTGTTCACCTTGCTAAGCATCCTCCACAGGTCAGTGCAAGCACTCTAGAACCTTGAGAGGTACTTTCTATCAACAGTCTATTTTACAGCTAAGGCCACTGAGGGTTTGCGCAGCTTGGCCCGTGTCTCACAGCCAGCCCGCAGCAAGTCCACGTGGTCTCCTGCCTCCTCTGAGTGAAGGGACTGACGGTTTAAATGGGACAAAGATCGTGCACAAGGTGACAAAGCCAGGAAGCCAACTTCAGCACCAAATAGGCCCCTTCAGGTGCCCAGGGCGCTTTGCACCAGCCAGTGGACTCAGGCTTAGTAATGTGTTATTTGCAAAGGGCAAGAATGAGAAGATTATAGGGGTAGGCTCAGTGGGCAGCCAGGCTCAAACTTACTTGCAAGGAAGAACTACTTATTTCCTTGTGCAGCCTCTAATAGTAAGACACATCCTAGCCGCACCTGCTGCTGCTGCTGCTGCTGCTGCTGCAGAGGCTGAGCGCTGAGTGGGGCTTTGTCAGCACCTACAGCAAAGCCCCAGTGACCTTCATGGACATCCGAAGGACAGCTTTAGTGTGGGACCTTATTTTTCTTGCTTTGTAGATTAAGACAGAATCACGAGAGCTGAAGTTGTGTTTACGTTCAAACACTAGAATAACCAAGTAGCTATGAATGCCGGGCCCTGTGCAATGCACCTGGAACCCAGCAATGAGCAAAGGATGTAGCGCTCGTATCCAAATGCCCAGATGCTTATGCCCAGTACTGGGGTGTGTGTGTTGCTACCTGAAAGTCCCTTGCCCTCCAAGGGGTAGGCATTTGAGGTTTCAGTTGGATCCTGTGTTTGGAAAAGAGGTCACCATTCTGGCAGTTGGTTAGCCTGGATGTGGATGGGGAGGTGGGGCTCATTGAGCTTCTCTGGCCTAAGTATAGAAATGCATCAGAGAGAAGGATTCTATCTACGATTCTCAAACTGCTTTGAAGCTGTGTGGTTCATTCTTTTTCACCCAACAGATACTTGGGCTGACTGTGAACAAGTGCCAGGAAGGACACCAAGTGTGGCCCAGGCCTCACCGAGCTTGAGGTCCGGCAGAAGCCCTATGCCAAACTCCGCGGCACAAAACAGATAAGGCTGGTTTTTCAGGCTCCTTCCTGCCCTGACATCTTTTGGTCCTTTTTCCAGGGCTGGGGCAGGAGCAACATCAGAAACACAAGCCTGACATCCCATCTGCAGCAGGGGGAATTGTGAAATCCTCTCCCCCAAGTTCTCAGGATTCTCAGGGGTCCTAGAGCTTCCAGCCATTTGTCTGTTCAAAAGAAGCCAGCCATTTGCCTGAAATTCTCTAAGCATCTTGTTATAAGCAGGTAGAGAAGGAAAGGCCGCAGTTTCGTTTGGAAGCGATAGATTCCCCAAGCACAGAAATAACCCAGAGAGGCTGGCTACAGTGGCGATGAGGAGAAACAAGGCCAAAAGACACAGTGTGGGCGACTGAACCTCAGAGAATCATATTATTTGTTATTAATTTTTCAATTAACTTATTTTTTAGGGTTGTGAATGAAAGCCCAGCTCCTCTACTCCCTTGTTAGTTTTGCAAATAATTTTCATTCATTGACGTCTGATTCCCTCCAAAGAAACTTCTGAATCCTCCAAGGGGTACTGCTCACTGTCCACTCACAGAGAAGGGATCTGAGTTTGAGGCTTGGGGATTTTGATTGTTTTTCTTTTCTTTCTTTTCTTTTTTCTTTCTTTCTTTTCTTTAAATCTTTCTCACACCATTTAATGCCAACATGAGCCTGACCATTTCCAGATGAAACTCTGCCCTTACCAGAATGAAATATTTGCCAAAAGGCCTTTAATGAACTGAAAACATTAATTTGAAAAACCTCCTCTGTGGAAAGAGTGAGACTTGGAGAGGAGAGGAAATAACACACAGCCTGAAGACCGGAAGGCGGCTGCTTTTGCTCGGGTTCTCCGGGGAAGATGAAAAGTGGGCTGTGGCAGGTTGGGGTCCAGAGTCGGCCCTCACTCAGCACATGACCCTGAAGCCGTGAGTCTGGGCTTCCTTCACTGACTCCCTATGTTAGATGCTTTAAATGTATTGTGCACAGGGTCCCCCAGTTAAAAACATCCGCCAGGCCTGAGGCCTCTCAAGAACTGCTTCCCCATGACCAGAAATCCTAGCAAACGTCCCCTGGCATTATTTCAAAGGTAACCACAGCTAGAGTGATGTTCATATTAACAGCAACGTCTGACCAGAACTGCCACTTTTTAAAAGCAAGGTGTTATTCTGCCCCTCCGTCGGTGCCACCCATATCGACACAAGAGACAACGTGAAAGTTACAGGCTCTTCTAAGAACGCTGATTATAAGTCACTGGGCAGATATAATTACAGGAATTGCTCTCCCTAGACGAGCTGATATTTATTTCAGCAATTCTGACCCTTCACAGGGATCTCGCTGCCCCCCTTCCTCTCCGCACCCCCAAAGGGCTTTTCTAACTGAAAGTGAACCAAGCCAAGTCCTCATACTGTCGGCCAGCTGCCAGGAAAAGTGTAAATTTTCGTGAGCGCGGCCTGTTTTGCCAGCAGTCTGTGATGTGTCTGGACATGAACGGTTGTTCCCTCTCTGTGAGGCCAGGCCTGAGCACCAGGGAGTTCTAGAAGCAGCACATGGGAAGAGGGGGAACAAGGGGGTCAAGGGGCAAATGCAGCCTGTCAGTCTCCCTACAGGCCTCAGGAAAAAAATGGGCCCATTTTCTTAAGACTCAGTATTCCAGTTGTGGGCTGCTACACTTGTTCTCCAGAGTGACTGCCTACCGAGACTTACCTTTCATAATGGAAACCAAGCCACTTCTGAGTGTGTGCGGGGAGGCCGTCGGCACTGGCATAGCTAACTAGATTTAACTCCTGGTGGACCTGCAAGCTTGGCAGAGATGAATGCAAAATCGTATTTAGAAGCAATCTGAAAGAAAGGATTTTTTTTAAATGTCCATCGAAGACAATCAAACAAGGACAGGACATTATTAACCAATATCCGGAACACTAAACAAAGCAACCTTGCTACTCCAGAGTGAGTGGACTTTACCCCAGGGGTAAGGGTGTGTGTCAAGCAGCCCCAGGGGAGTCTCCCGGAGTTGATGTTTTCTGCTCCTCACAATACTGTATCCAGGTGAGTTTCGCTGATTGCTAGAAGCCTGTGGTCTGTCTCCCAGCTCTTTATCCTTACTGAGGAGGGTAATAAACTTTAATGTGGAGGATGCAATTATTTGGGGGCCAGGTGTGACTTAACTAGCTTGAAGCCTCTGTGCAAAAAGCAAAGCCAAAGAGAGAGTATGTTTTCCAAGTGATTAGAAAGTACCCACTCTGTCCCTTCCTGCCCCCAGAAGGCAGGAAAGGGTTGCCAATCAAGAAACCTGGCTTCACCGGAAGAATGGAGGAACAATCACTGCTTATGTATTTTTACTAAACTGGTAGTGTCCTGAACAGGGCAAGGGAGAGTTTGGGAGAGGACAGCGGCACGAAAGACCTATAAAGGAACCCACGTGTGTCTCCAGTTACACAGAAAATGCTATCAGTCATTTGGCCTCACAAACTCACTGTCAGAGCCCCAGCCATTGTCGCTAAAGTGAAGCCTTTTGTAATTGGAATGGGGGTGGGGGGGGCTGCTCTTTATCTTTCCTGTCAATTAAATTGTGGAAAATAATATGAAGTTTTTCTAAGGTAAAAATGTAGTCAAAGCATAAGGAATTTCTGAAGTTTTAAAATACAGAATCCCAGGAGAAATTGTTGCTGCAAGGAAAGGGAACTGAAGTCGACTAAGAGGGCAGGGAGGAAGAGGGCCAAGTCCTCTTGACAAGTCCATCCCCATGAGTTATACCCTCCCCATCTTAGAGGGCTAGAAATGAGCAGATAAAGCAAGATGAACAGACGACAATGTTAGCCAAGGGTGCTGGCTGGAAAGAACGACTTGGGCTATGTGTTTGAAATCACTCTGGTATGTATGAAAAGGAAAGTAGGAAAGATGGATTAGAGATACACAGGTCTCCCTTGTTCTCCAGCAAAGAAGATTCCAGAATAAACTACGTCACTGCTACCTTGGAATTCATTATGAAATTCTTAAAGCCACAACACAACATTGCTACTATGGGAAAGGGTCACGTTCATGTTGGGAGGTAAAATTGTACCTATGTCCTCTCGGACTCAAGAAACTCATTTCAAAGACAGACAATGGAAAAGTCAGACAAGAAAAAATATAGAGAGACAGGACAGGAAATCTCTGATGGCATTAATTTCTAACTACATCAAGTAGATTTTTAAATTATAGAATTTTAAAATTTTGTTTGTTTTTCATGCATTTTGCTCAATTTGTTTAACAGGGAAGTTCAGCATCACTGCTACTTTCTCTGTTTGTTTTAAAAAAAAAAATCTATCTTAGTAACTGTTATTCTCGGTGACTTGCAGAGCCCACGAGTAATAGGAGGACCCCCTTTGGGGTCTCACACCCAGGTCCCTGAGCTGTGGGAATCTGCACCTGGATGACATGAGGTTATGGCAGGGTTGCACATGGTTGGAGGGGGGCAGGCCAAACAAAGAATTAACACCCTTTCTTTCTCTTTAATTGACAGGTATTCCTTGCACATAATGATGAACATGCAGATGCTTTTCCCAAGTGTGCCATGTCTGTGACTGTGTTTACGCTGCTGTCCCAAAGTGATTTTTGACAAAAATGCTGTATCCTAGTTAGTTACTATTGGTGATGAAACACCATGACCAAAAACAAGTTGGGGGAGAAAGGCTTTATTGGACTTAGACTTCCACGTTGTCGGCTATTGCTCAAGAAAGGACAGGAACTCAAACAGGCAGGAACCTGGAGGCAGGAGCTGATGCAGAGGCCATGGAGGGGTGCTGCTTGCTGGCTTGCTCAGCCTGCTTTCTTCTAGAACCCAGGACCAGCAGCCCAGGGATGGCACCACCCACAGTGCCTTGCCACCCCCCTCCTGCACACCCACAACACACCCCGCATCAAGCCCTAATTAAGAAAATGTCCTACAGCCAGATCTCATGAAGGCATTTTCTCAGCTGAGGTTCCCTCCTTTCAGATGGAACTGAAAGGAACTAGTCGGTGTCAAGTCAACATAAAACTAGCCTGCACATGCCAGAAACATACACCAGGGAGAAGACACCCTATTCAGCAAATGGTGCTGGAGAAACTGGGTGTCGACATATAGAAGAAAGAGATTAGATCCATACACCTCACCTGGGACAAAAATAAAGTCAAAACGGATTGACAATCAGCACCGTTTCCTTTTAAAGGGCCAACACCACACCAAGGACTTCCCTCTACTGTTTTAAATAATCCTCACACATTCCCAAGGATGAGATTCCTGGCACTTTACAAAGAAGGAACCTGAGGTTCTAAGGAACTGAATCCGTTGCAGCAGCCAAGAGGCTGGGCCCAGACAGAGAATAACTGAGAAGGGTAGCCAGCCTCCTGCTACCTGCACAGCTGGGGCTCAGAGGCTGGGAGGGGTGCTGGTCAGTCATGTACAGTGTTCAAAAGAAAAGCCACACTTTACAAAGCCCGGGAAGGAAACCGGTTTTTCTGTCTTCAGGTCATTCTTGTGCCTGCCCAGCCATCTGCAGGGTTAGAACCTGATTTCATTAAACATGATATATCTGTCAGCTCTCTTAGGCTTTTTGTTTTGTTTTCTTTTCTCTTGCTTTCAATTAAAGGATTTTTTTCTCCCTCCCAGAAATTCTTTGGGGATTTGAAACCCACTTCAAGGAAGAATTTTAAAAAAGGAAATCCATCTTAGAGCATTAGTCACCATGATGGGTGTGAAGACAACGGTCTGTGAACTGGGGTCAGCTTCAGCTCCGAGAGCAGAGAACCTTCTCCAACAAACTGCTCTTGATTCTGAGCACTGGAAGTGAAGCTGGCAAACTGCTTTCTTTTTCTTAAAATGCAATAATAGTCATTTTAAAACATTAAACAAAGCCTTCAAATTGAGTCCCAGTGATTACAACCGAATCAAGCAATGGTCTGGGGCTTCAAGTAAAAGCCAGGATGCTCCACCAGAGAAAAACAGTTAGCTATGAAGAAATTAAAATTCGAGCTGGAAGTAAAATTGAAATCACAAGAGAGTAAATGTGGCATGTGCAAGCAGACAAAATCACCAGAGAAGCCACCGTGCCTGGGGTACTGGGCACTGGGGCCAGTTGGATGAGGTCTACTTGAGTGTCTCCCCACCTTGAAATCAAAGGTGGGGTTTCTGTAGTTTGTATATGGCTTGTGTGGGGATCCGCCGTTTGTATATGGCTGTCCCTCTCCTTGGCAGTCTTAAAGACATAACCTCCCTCTTATCACAGCCTTGGGTCACAAGCCGCCTTTCCCACGGGATGAAGCTATCCACAGCTCGGCAGTTCAGCTTTGCACACTTGACACCTTTTCTTCTTGTCACACACGCCCACACGTCAGTGACTCTGCTTGACTTTGTGTCTTGCCCATCTTGCTATGTTTTCATTAGCCATGGCGGAAGCAGGCTGCCACCCTCACTGGAGTAAGTTAAGAAGACACCCGCACCCCACCCCACCCTGGCTCCCTAGGACTGCAGCTGGGTCACAGAAGCCAGAGGAGAGGCCCTGGCTCAGGGAAGGGTGAGTTCACACTTGCTCGGCACTTCTTAGGAACCTTCTCTGAACATGAGCTGGGACATTATTGAGCCAAACTGCAGACAGGAGCTCAGTGTAAATCTAGTGTTTTGTCTTCAGAGAACATTTCCAATGTCCCTCTGTCTCTATCCTCCTGGGTCCCTTCTAAGACACATGGGTAGTGAGGTTATGGTGCAAAGCCCTGGCCTGGACATGATGTGACCATTCCTGTCAGTTTTAACCTGCCCTGCAATTGAAATCAGCCTCACTAGACCTCCTGACCTCTGAAATCTCATCTTCTTCATTTATAGAATGAAGGCTACAACTTCTTTACATTCTTTAGTAGATGCCATGCAGAGGTTTCGGCTCTAACTGCCCCCATCACAGACACTCCCCTTCACAGGAGACTTCGCTCTCCAAGTACTGTGCTAAGTGCTTTACAAAGTCTTTCACAGCCTCCAGGAGAGGAGGGCTATGAAGCAAGTGATATTCTTATTTCCCTTCTCTAGGCCCAGAAACAGGTTGGGTGCCAAAGCCCCTGCCCCGCAGGTAGAGCTCACTAAACTTTGAAGACTTTGCTGTCTAGCAAAGCTGACCTCTCCTGTGCCTTTGTGATTCTTGTGAAAATACTGGCCTGACTTGCTAACTGCAGTTGCTTCTAAAAGTCTCCCTCTCAACATTTCCTATTCCTTCACTCAGGAACAAGGCTAGCTTGTGTGTGGCAAAAACTACAAGGGGTTTTACTCTTCCAAGGTGTTTACAGGCTCTACAGCTGAGAACCTCCATGAGTGTTAGCCAAGCAGAGAAGACAGAAGGCCAGCTGTCCTTCACCAGGCCCAAGTTCTAGCCCAGGAACGAAACACATTCATATTCCTGGGGAAAAGAAGCCCAAGCCTTCACCCTGAGGCAGTATCCACCCTCGCTACATCCTTCACAAAGCTCATTTTCATTTATCTTTCCTAAGGCACAATAAAAATTTTAAAAGCATTATTATTTGTGAGTTCAGCTTCCTGCTCGCACAGTATGCTTTGTTCTCCACACCCCAGATCGAAACCCTCCAGGCAGCTTTCCCTTGCTTTTCAGCCCAAGGCCCCATCTCTCTGCCCTTCTGTGCACACAGCTCTGAGCCTAGTCTGCAGACATCTTGGGCACATCCTCAAAGGAGCACTTCTCTAAGTATTTCACATGTGGACATCTTGTCAACCTAAGGAGATTACAAATTCCTCCAAGCCTGGGACCTTGTCATCTGTTATTCTAGAAACTTCTGAAGTGTTTAACCCTTTACTAGGCATCAAGCAAATGTGTGTTAGAATGTCTGCAGGTGTCATTGCCGACAATTGCAAGAAGCATCAGCTACCCTCTAAGTCACAGATGTGCATGCTTTTCCTTGGGGGGCCTCCTCCAGTTCCTCCCCTTACAGTACAATTAATTAAAACGGTTCTGTGGTCAGGCAGAACTGGAGCTAGAAGTCTATAGTCCTATTTCCAAGGACCGCAGAGGCCAGCTCAGTCCAGCCCCGCATCTCTTTGTCCTGTACGCTCCAAAGGCAAGCACACCAACCCGCCTTCCCTTCTCTGGTAACAGAACCCCATTCCGACTCTAGAAAGACCCTCTTCTAACATCCAGTGGCTCATCTCTCTGTCTCCAGTGACTGGTCCAAGGATATCCACAGGAATGATCAGCACATCCTTCTGGCCACACTGGTGGACTCGGGGATGGATGGACAGAAGAAAGCCTCCTTTCATACTAACGGGAAGGCTGGAAGTGGGAAAGTGCCTGTTTCCCTTTTGGGGAGAGAGCCCAGCTGAGGATGGAGCAAACAAACACACAGGAGGTGGAATCTGAGATTGAGGACAACATCAGCTCTGGTGGCAGGCATCCTTTTCACTGCTCTGCCTGAAATGGGGACACAAGGTTCTTAAATCCCTTCTTCAGTTTAAACCAGGGTTCAGTCACCTTCCACCCAAATGTCTTCCAAATACACAAACAGAAACACACCTCTCAGGAGAGGCATGCATGTAAGTTAGGGACAGGAATGCCTATGGAGTGGGCCATCTTGCAGGTAATGTGGTGACAAGAATTTAGCCACAGACTCCCCATGGACAGGACCTCGGCTGCCATGGATGGGCAAAGGAAGTGTGGAGGAAGGACTGCACAATTGTTACGTCTGTGGCATGTCTTACAGCCATGATGAAAACCATAAAAGAAACACCCCTTCCACCCATGCTGCCCACAGGTGCCAGTGGCCAAGGGTCTCCCCAGATGCCTGGCTGGACAAAGGGGGGCAGTTGCTCTCCCTGCTCTGGCGGGTGGATGGAGTGCATCCTCAACAGAATTTGCACATATCAAAATGTAGCAAAGCAAATGTAGTGTGTTACCAGCCCAGTTAGAAAGCACAAACCTGGGAGCTCGCCGAGCCTTCCCAGCTCTCTGAGTCTCTGTTCCTTCGCCTGGGCAAATGGGTGAGGTTATGCCTGCCTACCCCCTTCCATCCATGGAGAGAGGAGGAGTGTGACAGTGGGTACACGTTCCTAGCACACTCTGTATGTGGGGCCTGCACACATGTGTTCTCAAGGCCCTCAACACTCAGCCAGGCCCACATGCTCAGAAGCATGGGAGGGAAAGGACTGAAGTGGGAAAACTGAACTCTCTTCCCAAATACCCAGAAGCCTGCTCTGCAGAGCTCGGGCAGGAAACATCTATGGCATCAGCGTGTGTGCCCTGGCCACCGCACTGTTTACTCTGGAAACAGAAGGAGAAGATTTAGGGGGCAGAAAATAACAGGACGCCCAGTTGGGATGCACTTGAACTTCAAATAAATAAACTACGATTTTTGTTTGACTCTATGTATGTCCCATGAAATATGTGGGACATGCTGTACACATGTTTCACAATTATTCTTTATCTATCTAGATTTCAAAAGCAGTCAGGTGAGCTAGTCTTATAGTATTGACCTGGAGATCAACTTTATGAATGTATTTCAAAGACAGCAAAGTGTTCACTTACACGAGGAATCTAAAATTGTCAAAGGCATAGAAACAGAGCCGAATGGTGGTTACCAGGGGGTAGAGAGAGTGAGAAGGGAGGCATATTGGTCCAAAAGCTCACAGTTCAGTCACACATGATAAAGAAGTCTGCGGTGTCTACTGTACAACACAGTGCAGAGAATTAGCAGTGCTGTGTTATACAGATAAAAATAGAGCCTGGTGTGGTGATGCTCGGGAGGCAGAGGCAGGCAGATCTCTGTGAGTTCAAGGCCAGCCTGGTCTACATCGTGAGTTCCAGGACAGCCAGAGCTACGTAGTAAGAAAAGGAACAGGGGCAGCTCTTCCATCTGTTCCTCGTCCATCTCTCCTGCCCTCTTCCTCCTCTCCTGCCCTCTTCCTCCTCTCCTGCCCTCTTCCTCCTCTCCTGCCCTCTTCCTCCTCTCCTGCCCTCTTCCTCCTCTGCTGCCCTCTTCCTCCTCTCCTGCCCTCTCTTCCATTCCTCATATCTCATCTCATGCATTACCTGTCCTGAGACTGATCAAGATGGTCACACCCTGTCCAGACTGAACTGGGTCCCAGAGAATGAGCACACTGTGTGGTCAGGACAGCAGCTGACAGCTCCATTTCTCCTCTTTCGAGGGCAGAGAGGGAAAGGCAGTCCCCTCAAGAAGGGGGACTCAAAAAGTCCCCTCAGTGAAGTCCCCTTATGCTCTTTCATTACCTCCCAGAGCATCTGCACACAGACCACCCCTTGCCTCTGCTCTGGGGTCTGACACCCCGATTTTCTCTCACTGTGGATGTGGACTTCTTGGATAACATATTATAAACCATAGAAGAAAAGGATTCAAGGAAGCCTTTGTAAGCCCAAAGAAAAGCAAAGCAGAACACAGACAAACCACCCACACTGTTTCCAGATCCCCCGAGGCCTTTGCCAGCTCTGCCCCTGGCTGGTCTGCAGACTTTACACCTAGGCACTTTCAGTGAGAGCAACACAGCTGCCTTCCTAAGACTCTCTTCTGTCTGTCCAGTTCCACAAAACTTCTGTCTTTCTGTGTGTCTGCACCTCACTCTTTCCAAGCTTGCACGAGATGGTTTGGCCTCACCTCCCAAATAGAGAGTTCTATGGAATCCACTAAGCTGGGGGAAGCCTGGGTCCCACAGGGGCCATTGGAGTCAGATCAAGCTTTGAAGTCAAGAAGTCTGATGGTCCAGGATGTGGCCTGACATCTTCTGGAACCTCCTGGCATGCTCCTCTCTTTCCTTTTCCATTGGGGGTGGGGGGTATTTCACTAATTCTTTCCACACTGAACATGATATCAGCTTTCAATTCCAAAGCCTTAGTGTTTCATGGGTGATGATCAATATAGCCCCCCTTCTTAAAACCTGCTTCTTCAAAACATTCATTCTCCATCATTGATTTGTAGTTAAAAGATTGTTTTTGCTGGGGTTAGAAAAACAGTTCAGTGACTGACAGCTTATCACCAAACCTGACAGCCTCAGTTCCATCCCTGGGACCCATATGGTGGAAGGAGAGAATCAACTCCCAAAAGTTGTTCTCTGACCTCCACACATGTACCGTGGTGCATGTGCACACACATGAAAAATAGAGCATGGGTAATAAATAGATATAATTGATTTTTAAATAAAAAGGATTGTTTTTGCTGTGGTTTCATTGTTGTCTGATTTGTTACGTCTGTTCAATTCTGTTGTTATGCTTAAGAGGGTCTGGGGTCCTTACTTCGGCTCCAATACCTGGCATACAACCTAATTCTTAGTTGTTAGCTGCCTCTAATACTTTAATTTTCTCACTTAGAATACTCAGTGCTGCCTCGTATGTCTCTGAAATTCCTATGTTCATATCATTTCTGAAATCATCCTTACTGTAGTAAATTCCTAAATAAAAGGGTCAGTAAAATTGTTTCCTTAAAATCTGGTGCATTCAATCAATTCCTCTCCATCATTTCCATGGTAAAACTCTACTTACAACCCAACATAAAAATTAAACAGTTTCAAAACTCTTGTTTCATACTTGAGTCCATGCCAATCACATCTGTGAGCTTTACAAATGGATGGCTACTCTTGCTTCACAGTGATTTCCCTTTTCAAATCCTGCTCCCAAAAAACATTTTCTCTCTGTCAGCTCAACACTGACTCTCTGCAAATCATCCTGTGATCCCCATGGAGAAAGGACATGATACACAAATAAATTTTAGTGTCCTATGCTCGGGGTTACAACTGAAAATACATTGGTAGGCAGGAAAAGATGATGTATGACACAAATATATAGTTTGTATGTGTATATATAATGCTACATATATGATATACCTGTCATCTTAGATATAATATGATAATTTGCAAAATAAAACACAAATGTCTAAAGATCTTAAACATGAAACAACTGTTTCATGGAAGACAAAGCTATTAAAAATTTGAATTAGTTGGGTGTGGAGTGCATACCTACAGTCCCAGCACTCAGGGACAGAAGCTCTATCCACTTTGAGCTTCATGGGAAGACCGTGTTTTACCAAAACAGAAAACAAAACAACAATAACAACAAAACCAACCACTTAGATTCTACTTTATCCATTTGTATACATCTACAGCCATGTTGGTTCACCCTCATCATCACTGGGGGCTTGTGCCTGTTAGATCCCCGCACAGGTATACATCTCCCTTACCTCATCCAATAGATGCAGAAACCAAAGCTTCAAGAGCTTTGGTAACCTGCCCAGTTCCACTCACTAGACAGGTTGTGTAGATCAAGGTTAGGACTGAAGCTACTCCACCTGTAGATCACACCATGGTATCCAAACCCTGTAGTTCTGAAAGTTCTACAAATGGTTCCCAGTTCAGCAGATCACCCATGGCTACCCTGCAGAGCTGGGTCTCCCACCCCCAGATCACCCATGGCTACCCTGCAGAGCTGGGTCTCCCACCCCCAGATCACCCGTGGCTACCCTCCACGGCTCAGGACTGGGTCTCCCACCCCCAGACTGCCCAGTAAGACTCTCATCGGGCCATTGTTCGCTAGGTCAGCTTCGCCCTCTGCCCGTTGTGGAGTATAAAGATGCCTAATTGCTTAGACGTAAATTGGTCCAATCAACATATTATGAAAAATGCAGGATTGTTTGGTCTTTAGGAGGACTTCTTAAAGATATTTGAACTGGGAAACAAAGTGATTTTATTTTTCTCTTTCCTGGCATTTTCAGCTACTGCTATATGTAGTGTTCTAGGTATTGATTGGGAAGACTTAATAAAACAATAGCAATAGTAACCCTTATTATAAAGCTTGTTATCAGAAGGGATTATAAATGGAGGTTTTATGTCAAAGGTTAAAGTTCACAGATGCCAGCTTTGTTGGTGGGAGCTGAACACTCTTGATCTCATGACCTTTGACATTTCCTTAGAACGCCTTGCCAGAGGGAGACAGTGGTCCCTTCCTTAACAGTGCCCCAAACACCCTAGGAAAAGGACTTGGTGGGATTGGCTACCAGGCCAGACAGCATCCGTCCTTCGCATACCAATGGTACCCTCCCCCATTACCCTCCCAGCCAGGCAGACCTGCCATCCCCAGCTTTGTCCCCTAGTCTTTCAGGCCATAGTGGGCCCAGGAGGATTAACCCCTCCCACTCCTCACCCCCACCCCTACCCCAGCACTGTGCCCACCCCCGGCCTTCTGGGCAGACATGACTGACAAGAGTACCATGGGCGATGATGTCACAAAGAGAGGGGGCAGTGTGCCCCGTTAGACCATCTTTCACTCCAGTGGACTCGCCTTCACAGACAAATTGATTTGCAAAGGTCCAGGCTGCCAGCCCAGCCTGCTTTGCATACAGAACGCTCCCTGGTGACACAATAAAAAGTGGCCAGGCTCACAGAGGAGCACAGCAGGGTCTGGCCGGTTCAAAGTCCAAACTCCACACCCCCCTCACCTCAGTCTGGTTTGAAAGGTCACTGTGTGTCTGGGAAAATAGTCGCAGGATACAATCCTTTATTAAAGGTCACTATTTTTCAATGGCACTTAACACACACACACACACACACACACACACACACACACACAAATTGAGACTGGAGAAGGGGAAAAAACTGGGGGCTGCATCGTATTGTATATTGTGCTTGCAAGATTTATGTCTTGTGGTCACCAGCAATAAACACACAGTGCTTCAGTATTAAAGTCCGCATTAATCTGCTGAGCCCTCTTGCCTTCAAATCTGCCTCTTCTTGGCTAGGCAAACGGGCAAACGGAGATTCGTTACTCTCTTCCGTTGCTTCCTATTTCTCCTCCTCTAGCTGCAAGTTGCTTGGTGGTGGGTGGTGGTGGACAAAGGCAGCTTTACTCCTGTTGGCTTTCTGTGCACCCAGCATTTAGTCCCAAGAGCCCCTGTGCTCATCCCATGCCGCGTGCCTGTGTGTGCAGAGGCTGAGACCTGAAGACACAGGAGTGAAGTGCCTTCACGCTGCCTGTGAACATTCAGGGGACCTCAGCCATAGTCACAGACATAAAGCCATCAAGGAGATGTCAGTCCTGCACACCCATTATGTGGTGTATTTTATTTGAGTAAATACTTCCAGTATGAGCAAAAACAGCAATTGTGTTTTCCCCCAGTAACAGACAGTTCACATTGGGTTAACAATAGCAGTCCCCACATCCATACAAAAGAGATTATCAAAGAAGTTGGCCAGGGCTGTTAGATTAATTTAGGCAAAAACTGTTCAAGAAAATATTTAGGGGGAACTCGATGAATCTCAAATAGCCAGGGAAATGTATAATATTGAGGATTCCACTCTGCTCCTGAGCACGTTTTTTGCAAAAGCTTTTCCCTATGATAGATTTCTGAGCTATCAAAAGCACATTAATTTTTTTTCTGATTAAAACAGCTGTGAAAATATACAATTGTAACTGTGAAAAGCCAAGCTTATTGTAATATTTTAAGCAAAACAAGAATAAAGGTCTTTAAATACAGACTTGCCCAAAGTAAAATATCTAACATGAGAAGAGTTAATTCTGCGTGTGCTTCTAATATTTTGTCACAAATACTTTAACTCTCTTGTCCATTCCGTTGGCACCTCACCTGCAGTTGACTTGTTAGGGGTGAGTTCCTTGGTAATGTCGTCAGCACCCCTCCATAGTTATTGACTGGCTCTCATTAAAACGACAAGATCACAGAATAACTGCAGTGGGGAGAGGTAGGGAGCGGGCCTGCTCCTCCACACTATGGAGGTTCAGAGAGGCACGGCACCGAAGGAGAAGGAGAGAAAACCCAGCAGAAGGAAAACTGTCTGACACCAGGCAGCAGGAGGAGGTCAGCCCTCCCAGAGATGGCCCTGGGGTTTGCAGACAGCTTTCATGCTTATGTCTGCTCCATACCACAAAAGCCAAGTTCAAGTTGATCATATTTGCCCAGAGTTAAACGCAGTGACATGTCACGTGTATGAAGTCCGCTCCTCAACACATCTTACCTCCCTGTTGTTTAAAAAGCAAATCCCACCCAGCTCTTATCTTTTACTGACCCCAAAGCCCTTAGGTGAGGAAGGATGGGACCTTCACCAGCCTCGGGCATTTTGTCATTTCCATGTTGCCTTTGAACACTCAGGGGCTCTAGGGCTCCAGCTGGAATCCCAGGACTTCTGCTTTCAGAGGGGCTGCCTGATGACACCTTAGCTTGCTCACACCCCTGATTTGGGCTTAGCTGGTCAGAATTTTACTAGGGGGCCTAGATTTTTCATTGCCAATCTGTTGCCTGGACTGAGGCCACCTTGGGCATAAAGTCGGTGTGTGACTCTAGAACATGCTGGGGTGGAGAAGCTCACCTGACACATTGGAGGAGAATCGTACAAACTCCTTCTCCCAGTGCTGAAGACAATGAAAGCCTGAGACAGGAGCGAAAACAGGAAAGGAGAAGGGACGGAAGAGGAGACAGCAGGGGAGAACAAGTGTCTTCCATCCAGCCCTCTCCAGGCTCCCATCTCAGCAGGAGTCCTCAAAGGCGGCACAGAGGAGATGGCAGGGGAGGTGCCAGTTGCTCCCCATATGGAGGCTGCTCCAGTATCTCCTCCTCCTCTGAGGAAGCCACTCTTCTGGCCACACATGAGGACAGGAGTCTGCAGCCCCTCTGAAAGCAGAGGTCCTGGGATTCCAGCTGGAGCCCTAGAGCCCCTGAGTGTTCAAAGGCAACATGGAAATGACAAAATGTCTAAGGCCTGATGAAGGTGTCCCATCCTTCCTCACCTAAGGACTTTTGGGTCAGTAAAAGATAAGAGCTGAATGGGAGGTTTGGGGATTGCTGATCTCTGGCTGCTCTTCTCTCGCCCCCCAGCTTCCACCCCTCTCCTCTCTCCAGCCAGGTGACTCATGCCTTGCCCCTAGAGGGTCAGCAAAGAGACTGCTTCCCTGAGGAGACCCAGGGATAAAGGCCAAGGAAGACCAGAGGCATCTCTGCGCCAGAGGCCAGCAAGTCTCCTCAGGCCAGCAGAGTGCGCCCTGGTCCCTGGGCAGCCCGGCACTCTGACTACCTCAGATAAATTCCCTCCAGAAACATACCCTGGCTACAATCTCAGGGTCAGATGATGCCTGTGTCCCTGAGAGGTTCCTCATGCCTTTTGCCCCAAAGCCCTTGAATCCTGCCCTCAGGGCACCTCCACTCACACCCACCCTCTCTGCACCACCCAGGGAGTACTTTTGAAGGAACTGTCACCTCTCACCCTTTGGGAGAAATACCTGGGTATTTCCATGCATGTAGTCTCCCTGTCATTCTCCTTCCAGGTGAAGAGGGACAAGCTGACACAGAGACCTCCCACAGCAAGGGATTTAGGGCTGGAAACAAGCCTGCTTCCTTCGAGTCTCACGGCTGAGGACATTTGCATGTTTCCTCCCCCCACCCCCATTTCAGGTTCTCCCATTCCGAGGAGAAATGTCCCACTTGTTTCCTTACTGCTGTATCATTCAAACCTATAGTGGTTATGTATGAGTGGGTATTGTTCTGCAGACCGCACCAGAGGACAATACTGCCTCAGCCAGCGCTGGCTCAGAGGATGATGTCAGTGCCTTCAGGCTTTGGTCTCTGTGCCCAAGAGCTCTCCTGGCTGGACTCTTGTCTGGTCTGTTCCCATCCTGCTTCAGCACCTACAATACTGCTGGCTCACAGTCAGCATGCAGCAAGCACACACTGAGAGTTCAGAGTTCACGCTGTAAATGTGGGGCTCGCTTGTTTCTGGCATTTTCTTTTTTCCTTCCCCTCCATCAATAAAGAGAAGACTCACCTTAGTAGAATAAGACCCATTCTGTTCACTGAGTCTTCTATAATGCTTCAAGGGGAAGACAAGGGGTGTGTGTGTGTGTGTGTGTGTGTGTGTGTGTGTGTGTGTGTGTGCGCGCGCGTGCGTGCGCGTGCGTGCGTGTGTGTGTGTGTGTGCGTGCGTGCGTGTGTGTGTGTGTGTGTGTGTGTGTGTGTGTACAGTGTGTTTGTCTGTCTGTGCGAGGGCACAGGTAAGTGCACATGTGCCCAAGTGTTGAGGGCTATCGTCTAGACACGGGTTTTTCACTTTGCTATGTCTCACAAATCCCTCCCCTTCTTCATCACCTGGGTCATGCACCTGAGCTCGGTTACAATAGGAATTACAATGGATTTGACAGCCTTAGGAGTATAGTTCGGAAAGCAGCTGTCACAGAAATTAGCAAGTTTTGTCAACAGCTCGGCTCCAAGGCAATGGGAGCCTAGGCCAGGACTGGAGGAGTTAACTGAAATGGGGGCGGGGGTGTTATGCAAAGCACCAAATCCCTAAACTCCCGCAAAGATCTTTGATGGCTGTGATCAATAGATTCTCAGACCACACTGACATAACCTTGTCATGCCTCAGCAAGGGTACAGTGGCTAAAAAAGGCGCGAGGAGGTGGATAGGTGGGAGGCAGGGCATGAGCGAAATGGGGGGATGAAGCTATCATGCCCTCCCCCACAGCCCCCAGCACCCCTCCTTCCACACCAGCCCCTCTTCAACAGGCATCACACAGCAAGTGACTGGTAATGGTTCTTTGGCCTCGTATAGCTTTTAAAATCCTTCAGCTGAAGCATCGCAGCTCCAATCGCCAGCAAAGCTTGAGCACCCTTGAGACCCTGGTGCAGATAATCATCATCCACTCAGTGACAAGAAGCTGAGCACCGCTTCGGTACCAAGGAGACCGAATGTGGCGGGGCACCAAGGTGCCATCTTAGACTCATCCAAGCAGCAGCCACAGCAGCTGCAACAGCAGCACACAGGGATGAGATGTGTTTGCAAGTAGTTGTGTGTGGGGGGGTCTCCCTTCTTTATCTTCCTCTCCCTCCTTCCTCTCGCCCTCCTCAGAGAATCCTCTTTCTCGAGGGGGATGCGTTATCTCAGCTGCTCTTAGCATGCTTCCCGTTACCCAGCACCTGCTGGACTAAATTGAACCCTGCAGTCAATACTGTCGGAAAGGAAAATGACTTTAATTTGTGTAAAAGTGTAATCAAAAGGTGGGTGGGTGATTTTTCTTGCTTTCAGAGAAATGCAGGTTTGATTTATGATTTTATAAAAGAGAGCCTGCCAGTCAGCCGCTTCCTGGCTTCCTCACAGCACCTCTCGAGCTCTCTTTGTGCCACACGACACCATCACCCTAAGCAGCTCTGCATTATGTAGCCCCGGCGCTATGGGCGGCGCAGCTGGTTGGAATGGGCCTGCAGACCAGGCTACCCATGGGTGTCTACTGCCACTGGAAAGTGGAAGAAACCACCATCCACAAAGAGTCTCCCCTAAAGCGCACATCACTCAAACCCCGGCAGCTCAGAACAGCAGCGCATGTCCAGATAGTTTATATTCCCTTTCCACCTCAGGCCTTTGCCTCACATTTTCCATTCACGGGGCTCCCTGGCAAATTGAAGATGGTCTAAACAAGGAATACCACATCTCCTGCAAGTGGTAAAAATAGCTCTCCAAACAGCCCAAAGTATTTTGTTTGCATTGTCTACTTTCTGCCTCATACCTTGACAAGGGGCAGTCCTTGGAGAGGGACAGCTCTGGACAACTGTCCTTCACAAGCACGACTTTGTTTAAGACCATGTCACCAGGCCTGACATCCCTATCCAGAAGCAGACTGATCGCACTGTGAAGCAGTGAGCCATACACAGACAGCCTGGCGAGGGAGGCTTGGGAAAGGGGAGACACTCTTCTCTTCAGAGGTAGACATGGCGGACGTAGTTTTGTTATCCCCCAGGGTCGAGTGAATGTGAGCTGCTGACCACCATGCTTCAAGAGGTCACTGTAATGAAGCCGAGGGCCTGGGAGAACAAGAGGAAATCATCTTTGTCCTGAAAGTACAGCAACTTTCCCAAGAACCAAAACAGGGCATTTAAGTATCCCAGAGAGCCTGATGAGAGAAGGCTACTTCTTTAAAAGTTATTTAAGGGATTTGCCCTTCCTGGGTATAAGGAGATGGTGACCTCTGTGTGAGACCTTGATGACTTGGGCTGGGGGGGGAGGGGTCCTGACGCTTTAGTTCCAGGCACTTCCCACTACAAAGATAAAGTAATTTTGCAACTCACCAATATTTGAATTTAGTTTATTTAGTCACTCAGTAAATATATTGACCCACAACTAGATTTCAGGCACAGTACTAGACTTGAGGATATGACAATAAACCAAACAAATAAAAGTACCAGTCTCTATGAAATTTATATTCTATCCTTTTCATGAGGGACAAAGTCTTCCAGAACACAGAGGTGCAAACAGAGTGATCACTAAGATGTGAATGACTGAGAGTCGTGTTCCTTGGGGAACCACTCCTGGGCCAGAAAGAAGGGAGCCCAGAACTTGAGGTTGAATGGACCCCAGGAGCTAAGAGGTGAGTGAGTGGTCCGGACATGGGAAAGAGGGAGAGGAGAGAAGGAGGAAGAGGAGCTGGGGATAGGGTTGGGGAAGGAGTTGAGGCACCTAGTAGGTACCTTTACAGTTCTGCTGAGGATTGAAGCTGCTAGGAGGAAAATATTGCATATATTGGTGGGTTCAATGTTCAGACTGAGTTACTATTAAATACAAGGCAAGAACTGCTAAGTAGTTTCCTCTGCTCAGTTGCCAGTGACTCTGGGTCCCAGGGTAAGGCTGAGCTGTAATACTGATGGAGACAGGGTAACCTGCTCCTGTAGACTGCTGGAGATGGGATAACCTGCTCCTGTAGACTGCTAACCTGCTCCTGTAGACTGCTGGAGATGGGATAACCTGCTCCTGTAGGCTGCTGGAGATGGGATAACCTGTTCCTGTAGGCTGCTAACCTGCTCCTGTAGACTGCTGGAGACAGGGTAACTTGCTCCTGTAGACTACTAACGTGCTCCTATAGGCTCCTAACCTGCTCTTGTAGGCCACTGGTCCCATCCTTCATGACCTGGTCATCCCCCAAAACTTTGTAGTATCTCAGAGCTCAGGCATATCAATCAGTACTCCATCAGAGAGAAAGCCTGGTAACTTGAAATAGCAATTATTTCTTGAAAACTCCAGCATGTCAACCAAACTCACCAAAAAGCTTACCTTCACCCCTACCCTATGCAGCATTAAAGGGTGCCATAGATTTACTTCAATGTGGTGAGTATTCAGTGTTTAGAGGAATTCTTGAGCCACAAACAAACCTTCCTTGTTCTCACATCATTCTGAAGTCGTGTCCGGGTACCAGAGAAAAGAGTCCCTCAGCCTCCAGATCATCATGGTGTTTCTGGCACTTATGTGAGGGTCCAATCTCTCTTCTGAACCAATTCCTTTACCCCCAAATCAACATTATGAATCCCGTACTCACATCGTACCATCTGATGGCTTTGGCACTGCCTTTACCCTGCAGTGAGAAGGCCTTCCCCTCAGTTTCTGGAAACACCACCAGTTTCTGGAAACACCACCAGTTTTGTTTGCTCATTTATAAAAAGGAAAACGAGAGGTTTTTTTTTTTTTAAAGCCTTTATATTACTTAATACGAGTCAAGTAGCAGTCTAAGGTAGGTAAATAAACTCCACCACAATGCCGCATACATGACATATTCTCTCTCTCTCTCTCTCTCTCTCTCTCTCTCTCTCTCTCTCTCTCTCACACACACACACACACACACACACACACACACACACACACACAATCACTCATGCATGTACAACCATCACAAAACTCTTGGCCTAAAAAGCAGACTCTCCCACAGATGCCCCCTCAACATAACTCCACGAAAAGAGGCCAGGACGCAGTCTGCGTCGGCAGCAGCCTGATCTGTGGTCTGACCGGGGTCAGGAAAACATAAAGCCTCATCCAGACAGCTAAGACAAGCAAAGTCCCTCAGCACACACAGCACCTGAAGGAACATAACCTAGGCTGCAAACAACCCAGACGTGGCTGCTGCACATGGGATTTCGATGCTGCTGGCCTGGGATGCTGAATGCTCCACTGGCATGTCGAGTGAGGGTTAGTTATGGAAAGACTCTAGCTGACAACAAAGAGACAGCCACACAGAGGGAGAGAGAGAGAGAGACAGACAGACAGACAGAACAAGCGACCATTAGACAAAGACAAAGCCTGGAGAATGGAAACGAAGCCAAGGTGAGTAAACCCAGTAAATCAAGGTGAGAAAATCACAACGCTGGAAGGGGATTTTTGCCCTTGCATAGAGGAAGAGTGTATAGGGGCCTTTTCTTTACCCAACTTGTAAATAGCTTGCAAAGGACCAAAAAGAAAAAAGAAAAGAAAAAGAAAAGAAAAGATAAAAGCAAACAAGAAGGGAAAATAAAAACCATGAAGACCAAGAAAAGAGAGCCACAGTAACAGGAAGAGAGGACGAGTGAACGGACCACAGACCCACAGGGCAAGTCCACAAGGCAGATTGGATCAGTGTGGCTGCCACTTTCTCCTTTCCTCCCTCAACTTTAGTTCCTTAGACCCCTCTTTACTGAACCTGTAAATAGTAACCGCAGCACACAGACACAACTCAGGTGGCCTCAGCCCGAGGAGGGGGACCAGGACATGAAGGGCAAAGGTTTGACCCTAAGAAACATTTCTCAGGCAGTTGGCTCACACACTGAGCAGCCTGAGATTGTTTTTCCCCCCTGATGCTTTCTCTGTGAAAGTAACTGATTTTTTTTTCCTTCTCCAAATCTTTTTATTCTCACTCGAGGAGAGGCTGTTCCCTCCTGTGGGCTCAGGCCTGACCGTGTGTCTCCCACCACTGCTATTGGTGGTACCACTTGTTCTGAGACCTTCCCTAGCGATGATGACAATGGACAGTGCTAACCCAACTCCCTGCCACCTCCACCTTCCTCAGGAGATCCAGCAGCGCTCCAAACTGCCAGGTTGTGTGTGGCCAATGGGAAGGCATTTGCTAGTTGCAAATGTTCAAATTAACACTTACTCCTGCCTCAGAGTCTACAGGGAAACCAAGCCTGGCTACTAATTACAGTTTTGGGGGTGAAAATAAACAGGCATGTGGCAAGTCAAGGCCTTGGTGCTGAACTGAAATGTCTTCATTAGGCTGCAGCACTTTGGTATTTAAGGCCTAAGAGCTGGGGAGAGAAGCCTGGGCACAAAGGGGCCTCACCTGTACAGGTCCAAGCATGGTGTCCTCAGCCTTGCATTGGGCCCTGGGTTTCCAAGGCCCAGGGCTGCCTCTCCCAGCTCTGTCAGGGTTTTCGCTCATGGTAGTTAGGGAGGCAGTTGGCTCAGGACCAGTGGAAGGTGGGTAGAGAGTGTACGGAACAGTACAACTGCCCAACACAGATGGTCCCTTTCTACTAAGCAGTAAATGACTAGTCTGCCCTCTACACCCAGAGTCGCCCTCTGCACCCGGAGTCGCCCTCTGCCCCCAGAGTCGCCCTCTGCACCCGGATTCACCCTCTGCACCCGGAGTCGCCCTCTGCACCCAGAGTCGCCCTCTGCACCCGGACCGCCCTGGAGTCAGACCTCCCCTTCCCACTAACGCCAAGGGCATTTTCTGACCACGCCTGTTGTAGCAGCGTCTCACCCTTCACTTGCTCAGCGCTCTTTCCCCACTATCCTGGGGCCAGCGTGAGCACTTTGTATAGGTAGCCACCCCGTCGGTACCTGCACCGCTCTTTCCTCCTGAGAGTTTCCCTCTGGAAAGCAGCATCTAATCTTGGGTAACTCTCACGCACCACGCCCTCAAATACTACCTCTCTATCTTTCTTTCTGTGTCCTCTTGGGACTCCAGTTAAGCGTGTGTTGGAGTGCTCTGGTACGTTCTCAGGTCTCGTAACTTTCTCTTCATGGTTTTTCATCTCTTCAGAACTTCCTGCCACACTTTGCACTGTTTCTCACCTCAGCCTTCCAGTTTCCTAAACCCACTTGCTCACTTGGGTACACGGCCCATTGCGCAATTTTAAAATACACCTATGAAGTCTCTGGTGGTCCTTCCTTCAGGGGCTGGAATCTAAGTCCTCTCCTCTCAGGGCTGATTTTACTGAGTCTCATTTAGTGAACAGACCCTGACAGAGGCGACACTACCTAAACCTACAGAGTTGGTCATAAGCCTGCGGAAGCCACCACACTCTTGACTCTCTGGAGTGGATCTGCTCTAGAGGGAGCCCACAGCTGTGATGGGAGAGCACACGAGGCCGCACCAGGGAGAGGCACCTGGGGGGAACTGACTTGTGTTGTGTTGTGTTTGCTTTTGGTGGCTGTGCAAACTGGAAGAGGTGTCCTCAGATCCACAGATCTGGTTGATGTCTTAACTACAGCCTCCTGGGGACTCTGAACTAAATAAAATAAAGCAGCTAAGCAGGGCATAACCTCTTGACACAATGGTCAAATAATATATTTATTCCTTTACGTTGTTTGTTTATTGCATGATTTGTCAGTTGACAGCCCACGCTGGTTTGGTTGGGTTTGTTTTTGTAACAGTTTCTTCACTGTTGAAGATTCTGATCTTTCCTAGCCAGCTTTTCTTGTTCACTGTCCTCTGTTCTTATTTCATCATTTCTAAACCCTGTCTTGCTGTTGGAAACATGGAGACTAAAGTTATTTTTCTCTTTTCCAGGCTGTTCACTTCTTTTCTCTTGCGCATTGGTTCATCTGCTTTCTGAGCTTGGTGTCTGCCTTTCAGGCCAGGTTTCTTAGGCAAATGTTCAGCACGAGCCCCGGGTTCTCTCTTCAGGGCTGCTACCCCAACCCTGGGCACGAGAGCAGGGTGTTTCTGCTGTCCCTGTCTCATCTTTACCAAGGACTGTGTGTTCTCACACCCGGCAGACGGTGTAATGAGATCCCAGCCCACCCCGAGTCCTGTTCCACCTCTCCCCATAGGCCTCCAGCTCAGGCATTCAAATCCCCAGCAAGGGTCATGTGCTGAGCTGTTTTACGGAAACTTCTCCATCTCCAAAATGGACATTTCCTCTCTTGTTATAAGCATGGCCTTGAGCTTGTGAAATGTTTTCTCTCCTTGTTTATAGGTAGAAAGGGATGCATTGGTCCCAGAGTTCTGAACGTTTGCACACTTAATTTTTATCTCTCTCTCCTCACATTTTATCTCTTTCTCCTTTAAGTTTCTAAAAGTCAGTGTCAGGATCATGTCCTCTTCAGTTCATCCTTACTGAAGAGCAAAATGCCTTCAACACAGACGCTGCCCTGTCAGTACTGAATCAGCTGATGCTTCTTGATTGGAAAGGGGAACAAAATTCCTCCTCTCTGATCAGGACTCATGGCCTTCGGGTTTAGGACCCCTGCAAGAAGATGCGTCTTAAGCTTTGGATCACAGAAATTTTGAAAATCTAATTAGACCCTCACTGAAGAAAAAACAAATGTGCAACACAGGAAATTCTGCCTCCTATTTCAGGGAGCTACGTAGTTTGAAAATGCATCCTAAAGTAAAAGCAGCTTCTTCTTGTGTTAGGAATTGTCCTTTTCTTGCCACTCACCATCAGTGCCCTTTTTGACCATTAAAGTCCCAGTGTCCTTTCTTGGCTGATGTGAGTCTGAGGGTCCGAGAGCTTGTGTGACAATCTGGCAGAGACGTCTGCTAGAAGCATCTTCAGGCTCCACCATCCCCACACCCGGACTGCTTCTCCTCTACAGCACCAAGTACTCTCCCATGCACTAGCACCATCAGAAGTGAGAACTAACTGCAATCCTGCCAATAAAAAGCTGTTGGCTACCAATCTAGACCGGGGACTCCACCTGCTTTATAAATACTCCTTTGTGTCTGAAGTTTTGCTGTGGATCAATAATGTCAACTGCAGTGTTCGTCTAAAACTGGGATGTCTATCCTCAGCCCCCTCAGCTGGAGAAGCTTGTGTCATGTTCCTATCTGTCATTCAACGTCACTTCAACCGGCACTTACTGATGCCTGGTATAGACCAAGCACAGCTCTCAAAATGACCAAGACCCCAGAGAGTTCATTGGCTAATGGAACAGTAGACACAAGACACATCAGTGTAACAAAACTGTAAGTGGTGAGCTAGAGGGATGCACAGCGTGGAGGCTCAGGGCAGGGTTTCCACTGTGGACCATATGTCTGCAGGAGACAGGAGCGGTGACTGGCGCTAGGCAGAAGACAAAGCTAGAAACCTGAAGGAACCTAAACTCTGAAGATTGTTTTGCAAGGTTGTGTGCTAAAGGCAGTGAGGGGATCAATCAGAGGAATGTTACACAAGAAAGGCAAATATAATTAATGTGGCTGGTTTTTGTTTTGTTTGTCTTTTTTTTTTACTTACCAGTGTTTTGCTTTTTGTATTTTTAAGGATTTATTTACATGTATGAGTGTTTCGCCTGCATGTACGTGAGTGCACTCCGTGCATGCCTTGTACCCTTGGAGGTCAGAAGAGGTTGCTGGGCTCACTGGAACTAGAATCATGGACAGTTGTAAGCCACTATGGGGGTGCTGGAAACCAAACCTGGGAACTCTGCAAGGGCAGCCAGTGGTGCTCTTAAATGCTAAGCCATCCTCCAGCCACCCCCTTTCAAGTGTGTGTGTGTGTGTGTGTGTGTGTGTGTGTGTGTGTGTGTGTGTGTATAGACAAGGCTGGCCTTGAACTCAGAGATCAGCCTGCCTCTGCCTCCTGAGTGCTGGGATTAAAGGCATGTTCCATCACACCCAGGCCCTATTTGGCTTTTTTAAAAGGTACTTATAACAAGGAAAAAAAAATCACAATTAGTTCCAAAAGTTAAGAGTGTTTAAATAGCATCTTCACCCTAGATGGTCTAGAAATTACTAACAAAAATTGTCACGACCCCTATCTAGACTACATAGAAAATTGTACATGAATTTATGAGACTCTCAAATCTAGAGTTAGCGGAAAAAAATATAACTCTTGATGTTTTTGACAAAAATTTTTAAAGGATAAACTAAACTAAAATTTAAAATAATATGTTTTTTGAAAAGTGAAGAATAATTCACAAAAGTAAAACACACTAAAGAATTTAAATAGATGGGCTGGAGAGATGGCTCAGAGGTTAAGAACACTGGCTGTTCTTCCAGAGGTCCTGAGTTCAATTCCCAGCACCCACATGGTGGCTCACAACCATCTGTAATGAGATCTGGCTTCCTCTTCTGGCCTGCAGGGATACATGCAAACAGAAAGTTGTATACATAATAAATAAATGAATCTTTTAAAAAAGAGACAATTTAAATAGAAAATAATAGAATTCATAAATTTAATACAAAAAAATTGAAATTTGAGTCAAAAAGATACATAATCCATAAGCATAAAATATATTTATATAGATAAAATTCTCATGTGCAAATGAAAAAAATTTTTAAAAATCATTTTCTATAAAAATATAGGTTATTAAGATTATATCTAGAACAGATGAATTCTACAGAAGGAATTAAAGAGACTGTTAAGGGATTAGACCAAGAGATTTTAATGGGAAAATTTTTTCAAACAAAAAACAAAACAAAACAAAACAAAAACCTTGACCATCCTACTGCCATATTAAATTTTCCAAGCTACATAGTTTTGGTGAGAGCCCCCATGTCTGTTGTGTGAATCTACATGTTTCAACACAGAAGCCTGAGAGGACAGCAGAACTCAATGGTCACACATTAGAACAGGCAAAAGGACCCGGACTTGCCAGTCAGGCAAAGGGTGTGCACTGCTTCCACAGTAGCTGAATTTTTTCTAGACATTTAGCCAATTCAGAAAGATGATAAGAAATAAGAATGCAAGGGTTTGAAAGGTAACCAAGTTGACATTACTTACATAACCTGTAATAACACTCAGGAAGTTAAGATAGTCAACCACTGAAATTAACAATCCAATCGTCACAGAAGAGAGCTAAAACATCTACTTCCTGACCAGCCACAATGACCACCTAGTGACTGTCACAGGTGAAGGTTCTATTTCTAATGTGCAGGACCTTCCTACGCAGCACGTCACACTCCACATGAGTTCATGGAGAGAGTAAAGAGTGCAGACGTGCCAGCCCGTGTCTTGATGGTGAGGTTTGGTGTTGAGGAGTTGCAAATTCCACCTGACTTCATGGACTTTGACTCAAAGAGGACAATAGGAATTTTTGGAATTTGGGAAAAAAAAAAAGCACTGTTTTGAATTCAAAAATTCCTTTGAAAAAATATCAAGAATGAAGTGAATTTAAACTTCAACTGCCGAAACAAGTTGTAAATCTAGTAAATAAATCAATGAATAGAATACAAAATACCTAAACAGGCCTGGCAATCAGATTAGAATTAGTATAGAAAAGTGGCATTTCAAATTCAATAGGATAAAATAAAATTATTAAGAAGTAGCTCTAGATCAATTGTGTAACTGTCTGGAATAAAACATAAATCTAATCCTTACACGTCATTACATGTCATTCTAAACAGAATTAGAAAATCAAATGTTCAAAAATAATAATAAATAATAAAATATAGGGGCTGGAGAGATGCTCAGAGTTCCAGAGCATGTGCTGCTCTCCAGAAGACTTGCGTTCGACTTCCAGCATCCACATCAGGAGACTCTCAAGGGCCCGTCACTGCAGCTCCTGGAAGATCCAACTCCTCTGGCCTCTGGGCACCTGTACATGATTTAAAATAATCCTTTAAAAAATCAAAAATAATAAAATAAAATATAGACAATATTGGTCCGATCATAGTGTAGAAAAGTTATGAAGACATTTTCTACTAAGAAAATGGATGGGAGTCGGGGAAGGGAGGCGGGAACTCTAAGAGGGAAACATGGAGACATCCAGCACTCTTAAGTGTGTCAAGGATGCTTCCAGGAATAAAATGTCCTAAATATCAAAGACAAATAATAACTGGATAAAAACCAGTCACAGCTTGTAACAGATAATTAATATTCTCACAAGCTCTTACAAATCTATAAGAAAATTTAAAGTATTGTTTAACAAAAGAACAAATGTCACAAACCAGCAAACCAAAAAAAAAAAAAAAAAAAAAAAAAGAAAAGCAGGTAATGCATAGTGGTGTGTGTGGGTGGGATGTTCAACTTTAATAATAACCAAAGAAATTTAAGTTGAAACAAAGTACCACGTTTCGTCAAATTTCAAAAAACGAAATACTCAAAGGTTCGTAAGGTAACGGCTTGTTTACAGATTTTGTCAGTGGAACTATAGATTAATACACCACTCCCAAGGAGCATCAAAACCCACAAAATAGTCATATTCTTTTTAAAAACTGTTTTATTACTATTATTTGGGGTGGGTGTGCCATGGAGTACACGTGGAGGTCAAGGACAGTGGTGTGGACTTAGTTCTCTCCTCCGCCTTTACACGGGTCACAGGGATTGAACTCGGATTGTCAGACTTGGGCCGCAAGTGTTTTTTTTAACTCACGGAACCATCTTGTCAGCCTGCATTCACCCCCTGTCTCTGGTTTTTCACCTCTTAAATTATAGCCTAGGAAATTGGTCAACACTGCTTCTAAAGACAGGCATATCAGAATATCCTTTACTGTTTACCTCAGGAGTCTTCACGCTTTAGTATATACCAAAGCCTAGGTATATACTTACATAACATACAACATTTTCAACACTCATTAAATTTTTTTATTATAGATTATCTCATGGTGCAGAAAAATGTTCCAGGTAGCTATTAAAGAATATGTTGCAAAATCGTACACATTACATGTTTTAAAATGTTAGTCATAAAATTTGTTGCTTAATGTCTGTCTTATCCACTCCCTGGAGTTCTGCAAGTTAGAAACTTTGGAAACACTTTGACAAAATATCTTTACCCAAAATTCAATTAAAACAGAATCTCTGTGGGCCTTTTTGGGGTTTTGGTTTAATTTCTCCTAGTAATTACAATATGCAGTCAGTGTTCAAATCTATCCTGTGGTTCTGGCCTGGGCTACTCTGTCCCCAGGGACATTTGGCAGTTTCAGGAGAGAGTTTTGGTGGTTGTCACAGCTTGAAGTGGGGGAAGTTACTGGCATCTGGTAGGTGGAGAGGAGGTTGTGTGGACTGATTTGTGTTCCGCTAGAAGGTCCTTATGCTGTAGTCACAAGCAGCCCCACAACCTCATAATGTAACTATCAGGAGAATGACTTTTCTAATGGCGGAGTTAAAATGATGGACCTTAATAGCAATATCAGTGTCCTGATAGGAAGAGAAACACTGAGGAAGTTATCCTTGCAGAGAGGTCATGCAAGGACAGCAAGAAGAGGACCATCCACAAGCCGTGGAGAGAGATTTCAGGAGACAACAGCCCTGCTGCCACCGTGATCGTGGCCTTCCAGCTTCCAGACTACAAGAAAAGGAATTTCTGCAGCTTGTGTTCCTGTGGCCGGAAATCTGGGGCCGTTACATGCTACCACAGCAGGAACGCTACTGTCACGCAGACACAGGACCTTCTCCACAACAAATCAGCTGACCGGTTCCACAGCATTGAAAACCCTCTCCAGCCTCCAGTTCCAAGTCACAAGTAGATGACCAGTTTGTGTTTCTTCGACTTGACAAATGAGATACATAAGATAGAGACATTAACAGGACTTGGGGAGCCACTGAACATGAAGAAATGGGGGTGTGTGTCAGGAATGGCAGCTAGGCTTCAGGTGACAGGATGAACAGGAAGACAGGAGGTGGACAGGTCAAAGGAGAAGTAGAGGCTGGCTATTCCACAGATGTGTCCAGTGGCTTCTTCTAGAAACACACAGACAACCGCTGGTATGGAGGGTGAGTTGGGCTGTGTCCCGGAAGTAAGAACACCTGGGGTGGCAGCTTCAGGAATGAACAAAGGACCTGTGATGGCACCTGAAGACCAGCTGACAGAAGAAAGGATGCAGGAAGAGGAAGGACACCCAATGGGACCAGAGTCGCTGTGGCCAGGATAGCAGTACAGGCAGAGTGGCGTGTATGCTGACCGGGCCATCCTGTGTATTTTTCCACCAGTTGAGGGTGTGATTGGTGCCCGCCACTGGCTCAAGTGACAGAAAAGTATCCTCAGTATTGGGTGGGCTTCATCCAATCAGTACAGAGGCCGTAGAGGTTCAAAGGTTTTTTTGAAAAAGAAAAAAATTCCTGCCCCCCTCCTCAACACAAACACACACACACACACACACACACACACACACACACACACACACACAGAGCCTGCCAACCTGCCCTCAGGAGCTGGGACCTGTCACTCTTTGTCCTGCTTCCCTGGAGAGCCCTGACAGATACAGAGGCTGAGAAGAGACTCAGCAAGGGTGAGCCGATGGTCCATTCTGCGCCTTTACATGACAGCTGGTGTATAGACCTGGGAAAACAACAGCTCATGCCACACCAGTGGTGAGAACTCAGGAGAACAGCAGAGAAAAGAGTAGAACAGCAGAGGGCCTCAAAAACGTGTGCCTGCCTGCAGAACGGAAAGGACAAGGTCGGGAACGTGCGGACACCAAACTGGGAGGCAGGCATTTTGACGGCCCACCCCATTCCTGCCACCACCCGCTGAGCCTGCCACACCTTGAGGGCTGGGCAAGCCTTCGTGAAACCTAATGGTGGGGTTTCCAGGACATCTTTCCTTGTTATATTACAGATGGAGCAAGTGGATGGGAGGTACTCAGTGACTAACCCCAATCTTCACTGTGTGCAGAGAGGGAGACTCACATCTCGAAATTGTTATTGTATAGATTGGTCTAGCAGGCGTGCTGGGAGCCCATAGGGACCTGGAGAACGTGGAAGCCCAATGCAAACCTGTCCTGGCCAGCTGCAGGATGCTACAGTGGAATAGCCCAGTCTTTGTATGAGGCCACTGAGCTTCATCTTACGTCTACTATTTACTAGTTGGGTGGCCTCAAGCAAACACCTTACCCTCAGCAATTCAGCATTCCCATCTCTAGAGCAGGCAAAGGGGACACGAGCCTTCACAAAAAGAAAATTCCACTCTGTCCTGACGCACATGCCACCCACACAGGGCCAGCCCAGCCAGACGGCAACTGTAAATGTGACTGAGGCATTTAAGATATCATCCCCAAGAAAGGACACAAACCAGGTACTGGCGGGTACCTGCTGAACAATCCTGGGCTACTCGTGTAAACTCCCCTGCCTCCGTGCCCCTGTGTGAAATGCAGGTTCATGACAGCTGACCCCTTTCCCAGCACTCGGGCTCATGAGTACAGCTTGTGATTGCTGTACACTTAATGGCTTGTGGCTATGTGGCTTTCTAAGCAGCAGACATTCCCAACCCCTCCACAGATCCTATCATGGAGTATCTTCCCTCTCAAGTCTGCCTGTTTGTCTCCTAAAGGACACATTATGTCTAACTTTGTAGAATTTCCTTTGTTGTTTCCACCCCTGACTCTGCACATCTCCACCTTGCACCGGCTGTCATTTTCTCTCCTGACTTGACATATGGCTGAACCAATATCCTTCCTCTGCTTCCTTCCCTGTGCTCAAAGGGAAGGGTCAAGCTGAGTTTCAAGTCTGAGGTCTGGGATTACATCAAATCCGTAACGTTTATCTGCCCTAGCCATCGGCCAAAGACTTCCCAATTTAGGCCTCGTTCACATCAAGGGAAGACAGAACTGTCTGAGCCACTGTGCGCCCTGCTTGTGCCTTCATTTTTCTTACTTAATTCCTAAGGTAAAGCTCCCAAACCCACTTAGGCCTGTGTAATGGTCACAGATGCATGGCCGCTGGCAGGCAGGCAGTATTTCTACCTGAGGCTGCTCTGGGGAGACAGGAGCTGCTGTCACCACGAACACGTATCCTCTGTGGGCTGAAGGAGGAAGGCCCGCACAAAGGGCTTTTTGTCTCCATTAAAGAAGTTGTTTTGAGCCCAATTTCCAAAGTGCCTTGCACTCCACATGCCTTGGGCAGACAGTGTAGATTATTATTGCACGGCAGAGCTCCCCCATGCTAGCCTGCACAGTCCAGACTTGGCCCCGGAGGCCAGCCTCGTAGAGAACTCCACCTTAGGAGGGACCTTGCCTACAGAGATGGTGCCTCTCTTCTCCTGTTCTTTGGGCAGAAGTTCATTTTCCTGCTTCTCCATCTGTGATAAATATGGGCAAAGCCTTGTGCCCAACACAGTGACAAAGCCAGGAGGCATGCCTCAGATATCTGGGTAACAAATAAATAAACGATGCACACACAAAAGGATCTGGTGGAGACTCAAAGGAAAAACGGAGTTTAGGGCTTTGGGTCGTTTGGGTTTTGTATATAAATGAAAGAGGAGAGAGAACTGTAATTTGGGTTCCATATTATTATAAGGCGACCAAACCCAAGAAAATGCAAGTTATTTGTTTGGCCATTTGGGGGTGCAGTGGTCAAGCCAGCAGGTACACACAGGAGACCACACAATGCATGATTCCAGAAATCCTTACCCAGCCGAGAGGTCTGGGTGAGGTCGGCCCCTGAGCCTCTGCTCCGACTTCTGCAGTGTTTCCACTCTCACTGCTCGGCAAACACGACCTGAGCCAGGCTACGCGGCCTGACAGCTTTCTCCAGGGAGCAATTAGAGCCTTGAAGATCTTACCTAGGCTTCTCCTGAAGTCTTCTCATTAAATAGGTACTTCAAATGTTCCTGGGGCCTAACACATTAAGATTTACAGGGGACGATTGACTGCTTTTCTCCATGCCAAATCAGACCGTTGTTTAACATGGGGAGAGCTACCACTGAGGTTAGCGAGGTAGAAAAAGGGGGTTATATGTTGCTGGAGAACAGAAACTAAACAGAGAAATTTAAAGTGAAACAGGCTTGGGGACCAGAACAGCCTGGATAATGCCTTTTAAAGAGTCAGATTTTGTAGGGACTGCGCAGCCCAGAGTCAGACTCCATATTCGACTGACTCCATCTTAAGAAGCAGGGTGAAGTTAAGAGCAAGATGCACTCCATGAGCAAGACTCTTCCTGGAGAAGGGCGGCTTGCCTGCTTTCAGGGCCGGCAAGCCAGGCAGGGGTCAGCAGACTCCAGACACTGTGGTGCATGGACTGGCCGGAGAGTTGGCAGGGCCACCCGAGACAGCTCATTTGTAAGCAGGCACTGCTGATGCTGCCCTTTCCAACCAGGCCCGCCCTGCCAAGAAGCCATGCCCTTTGTGTGAAAGTGACTTGGGAAACATCAGAGTCATCTGTGGCCGTGTTGTGGGATTCACGGCTGTGTTATCTTGGAGTTCTGACTTGTGGGTAGTGGCCTAAGTCAGGGGTTCCAATGTATCGCTCATTTATTCATAAAATATGGATGGTACCAAGTCATATTTAAAAAGAAGAAGAAAAGTAAACAACCGTTATATCCCTGAGACTTTAAGTTCATTTACTGGGGATGTGGAGAGCCTTACTTCTAAAGGAGTAAGGAACTAAAGCCACATCTGTTTGGTGTCCAGCTTGGGGTTGGTGGAAAACATTCCTTAATTCCTGTCAGCCCAGCTCTCTCAGAAAGAATTCTGCATTCTTCTAAGCTGTGGGTTTGGGCAAGCCTTGGGATAATTTGGTAAGCAAGTCCTCATGTAAACCAAACTCAGATGACTTTTCCCCTTGCCTTTCCCATCATTTCCCAAGAAGACCTTCTACTCTTTGCAGAGTAGGGTGACATCAGATATAGGTGGTGTTGGGTTGTCCCAGTTCCCACACTCAGCACACCCCTCTGACATGCCCAGTTGATGTGGTCACATTCTCTTCCGGGTCCTACTAAGGTAACTTAGGCCTTTTGTTCAAGAATAGATCTTCGTAGGGCCTTCTGTATGCATTACCTAGCCTTTCTACATGGAGGGGTGGGGGTCCCCATGTTCTCGGTCAGGTCTCCTCAGTGTAGTCACAACTCAAACTCCAAGCTTCTTTGGCAGCCAGAATGCATACAAGTAACGCAGATCTGCTTCACACATCCCGACACACTTCGTGTCAGGAGTGAGGAAGAGAACAGCACAAAGCACAAGCTTCTACCAAGGGCTCCCTTTTCTGAGGCACGGGGCCTCAGGAGGCTGCCAGGCACAGGGCAGTGTGGACACAGTCTTGCCTTTCCATTCTTAGGTGATACCGTGATGGTTTCCCCCTCAGATCAACTGACAGTGTGGTCGGGCAGTCTTCCTGAGAGCTTAACCAGCTTGCTTCTGCCTCCCCAGAGGCAAAGGAATCACTGGGGTGACTAGATGTCATTTAATAAACCCACTGGCTTCTTGAAGCAGCTGTTTCTGTCGCCTAGAACCAGGAGTGCGGACAATGGGTATATGGAGAGAGGGGAGCACAGGAGCTGGAGGCATGAAGACCTTTGACCTCTGTTGATGCTCGGCAGGGCTCTCTCCTCCACTGGTCTGCAGTGAAGGGCTGAGGGGTAGGGGTCATCGCAACAACACTAGACAACCTTGTCAGTGGTGAGCAAGGCTTGGTATTGGTGGGATCTACAGATGGAGTTCCTCTGACACACACCTGAAGTTAGGACCCTGAAGAGCGATGCACCACTCCTCCAGACCCTCACTCAGTCTTCACGGCACCCGTTTCCAGACACTCAGATCTCAGTACTTTCTCCCCACCTCGCCTCAGCTACTCTTGCCATCAACACTTTTAAGGTGTGATATCCAAAAGAGCTTACACAAGTGGCCTTGGCCAGAAATACCTGTTTGCCACAAGAACCCAGAGCCTTGCACTCCAGGGACAATGGCTGCGGGTGGAATTCAGACATAGGCGGCCAGTTAGTAAAGAAATCTTATACTCGATTTGTTTTCATTTTTATTTATGTTTCGTTTGCTCTTAACAATAAGGACTTTCCTAGAAACAAAAAAAATCTCACCCCATCTCTCCATACTGTTACTTCTCTCCTAGCTTCAAGTCTCCGATCAAATGTCCTTCATTGGCGGCCCCTCCCCTCACGAACCCGGCCTTCCTGTTCCTCTTACTCTGCTTTATCAGTTCTCTGTGTCACTAGTCGTGACATCGTGCGTTCACTTACTCATCTGCTGTCCCGACTCCCAAGCATCACTGCCACACACAAATTATTCTTTAAGCAGAGACTTGACCACGGCTTGCTGATGTTCATTTTTCCTCCCCAGCACCTAGCAGAGTCACTAGGGTGGAGTGTTGAATAAAATTTGTTAAATGAACTAAATTAATAAAGAGCAATGCATCAGCCTAACTTCCAGAAAAGTGAGTTAATTTGCAAAAGCAAAAGCAAAAAACAAAACAAAACAAAAAATAAGTTACTCTGGCTCTCTCAAGTAGGCCATGATGAGGCCTGTGTCCAAACCTAAATCCCTGTAACAGCAAAGACCAGGCTTGCCACCCCATCACCCTGGACAGTTAATCACAGGTCTGCTTCTTCAGTTCCTTGGTGGCTTTCCATTCCTTCTCAGAAGGTAATACTTACATTGCCTAAGATAACTTTAATTATTACTACTGATAAGCCTTCATATCTAAGGAGGTTAAGCCAGTAAGAATGCACTGTAGGTGTCTGGAGCAAGAGTCCACTCCTGTAGATGGTGACTCGAAGACCCAGCCTCCCTTTAGCTTGAGGACTAGCTGCTCTCAGCACCCGGATCTCAAGGCTGTCCCGGGAATCACTGCCATTCCAGCCTGCCTGGAAAGAGAGGAGCATGAGATTCACTCTAGGGGGAGAATGCAAGGGGGTGACACTTCTGCTCACTGTGCATTGGCCGGCACTTGGTCACATGACCACACCCACTGTAAGAGAGTCTAGGAGATCTAGTGTGACCCTGATCCCAGGAAGTAAAGGAAAAAGGGATGTGTGGTTTAATAGCAGCCTTCAGGGGGATCAAGGGTCGCTTCTGACGGTGCAGTACCCCAACTGCTGAGTGGAAAGACATCTGACAAAGTGATTAGCTACCTAGACCTCCAAGTCTTAGGTTCAAATTCCAGATGACCACTTGCTAGTTGCTTGAGGCCACTGATAATATCTGCTTATGAGGTGGTAGTGGAGGCTATAACAGCCCGATGCACAGCTATTATTACAGAGGCAGTATTTGAAAGAGGGGATACTGGCTTCCTCTACCTCACTCCCCAGCCGGGCAGTGATCTGGAGAGCCACTGTGGGTCTCAAAACTTAAATGAGACAAGCTATGCTCCCATTTGACCTGTGACTCCTCTGTTGCATCCTATCAATGGACTCCGACAAATCCCAAAGTACAAGTTTGCAGAAGTAAGTTTGAAATGCCCTTTCCGTTAACAGAGGAGATCTGCCATTGCCTACTTATACTCTGCTTCTCCTGCATGAGCCACAGTGCCAGGAGAAAAGGCTGTCTGCTGGAGGCCTCCATCGTGGAGACAGGTTTGTGAGGAGTGGCACTGGTGGAAGCCGGGAAGGGCGTGGGAGCTGTTCTCTGCTCTCTGTTCCTTTCTGTAAATCCAGCTGGGGAAGAGGCCTGTGGAAGAGCTGCCCTCAGACTCTTCCAGGAGCATTTGTAAAGGGTCGGAGAGACTTGAGTTTCAAGAGAAGCATTGATGGCGGGGAGCAGCGGCAGATACAAGGTTTGGCCGTGGCGTAGTGGGGCTGACTGTGGAGTGGAGGGGTCCTGAGAGGGGAGCACAGGCTCAGAAGCTATAGAACCCTCTGCTGCTTCTGAGCCTGTGGCTGGTGCCTGAAGAGTCAGCCCACCCCACCCTGAAGCAGGCATCTGCCATACACCTTACCTTCTTCTGGGGATTGGGCCAGGGAAGAGCTGAATTTTGGAGTGAGTCATCTGTGACTTCAAATCCTTTGCTGGTCTCAGCTTCCTTATAAGTTAACTAAAATCTTCTTCAAGGGATTGCCACAAAGATTGAGTGTGGGAAAGGCTGGCTTAAGACGGATGCCAAGTGAATGCCAGTGGCTTCCCCTGTGCCCTACACTCTCCTCTCCCTGCTTTTGCTTGCTGTCTCCTCTGTTTCTGGGGGCCTGATGTCACTGACTGCAAACATTCTCAAAGTATGTCTGAGATACTCACTGTAATGGAGATGTTGTATGATGCTCTGGAGAGCGCAGGAGGGCACAAGCCAGGTGTCTCTGGAACACTGAAAATGTAGGTCCAACAGAAACCCAGTTAGTGAGTTTTGAAGAGTCACATGAGTCCTCTTAAGGGAAGGTGTGGTGGTTTGAATAAAAATGGCCCCAATAAGCTAATAGAGAGTGGCACTCTTAGGAGGAGGTGTGGCCTTGTTGGAATAGGCGTGGTTTTCTTGGAGGAAGTAAGTCATGAGAGGGTAGGCTTTAAGGTCTCAGATGCTCAAGCCAGGTCTAGTGTGACGTTCACTTCCTGCTGTCTGCCAATCTGAATGTAAAACTCTCAGCAGCGTGTCCACTTGCACACCGCCCTGCTTCCTGCCACGAGGATAATGAACTAAACCTTTGAAGCTGGAAGTCAGCCTCAATTAAATGTTTTCTGTTATAAGAGTTGCCATGGTCCTGGGGCCTCTTCACAGCAATAAAAACCCTAACTAAGACATGAGTTGGAACCAAGGACTAGAGTATTACTGTGCTAGGCCTGACCATGTTTTTGTTTGGAGGAATGTGAACTTTAGGACTTTGGATTAGATGTTGAATGCTGTACGTGGTGTTTAATGGGCCCTACTAGTAGGAGCATGGAAAACAGTGGTGCTGAGGGTGATTTGAATTGTGGGGGCCTGGCTCAAGAGGTTTCAGAGCAGAAAAATATTAACATATGTCCTAGAGATTGTTCTTATGACATTTTGGTGAACAACATGGCTGCTTGGGTCTCTTCACTGCCCTTGTCCAAAAAATTTGCCTGAGGCTAAAGTGAAGAGTTTTGGATTAGTTGAGTTGGCAGAGGAAATTTCAAAACAGTCTAGCATTGACTCTGTCATGTGGCTATTAGAGTTCACTCTTATGAAGATCTATAATGAAAAGGAGCAGGCTGAGCAAGGAAAATGCACGAAATGCACAGTTCAAGGGGAAAAGCACCATTAGGAAATGGAATGGAGCTTAACCCTGTGTTCAAGGAGACAAACTGACTAAAGGAAAGCCTGACAATGTTAAAGGGAGTGGTGACCTCAGGGCAAGATCCCATCCAGCTGGTCTTCCAACTTGTGAAAAAGAATTAAAGAAAAGCTCAGAGCCTAGTGTAGTGGTGCACACCTTTAATCCCAGCACTCCAGAGACAGAGGCAGAGGCAGAGGCAGAGGCAGAGGCAAGCAGATCTCTAAATTCAAGGCCAGCCTGTTCTACAGATCAAGTTTCAGGACAGCCAAGCTTAGGCAGTCAAGGAAACCATAGAAAACAGAAAGCTGGTGAAGATGTAATTGAACAAGGGAACCAAGTTCCAGCCCCAGCAAGCAGCAGAACTTGGCAGCTTCAGCCACGTGGTTCTGGCTTTAGAATCGAGGATAGAAGAAATGGACTATGGAACTTGACTCCATGACTAAGGAAAGCCGCTTAGACCAGGCATGTGTCAGGGTGTCCCTGCATGGAGGCCTAAAAAGGCCATTCTGTGAAGCTATGAAGGTGAAGCCCAATTGCCTTGGAGACCGCAAGATGTTGGAGATGACAGAGCCATGGGATACCTGCCAAGGAGAGCTGCTAACAGGAAGTGGAACCAGCCCAAGAGAGAGAAGTATGCTGCAGTCAGCAAGGCTGAAAGGAGTTGGAGATCTGAAGAACCCTTTGACAACAGACATAGAGATGCAGAGTTTGGAGTCTGTCCAGCTGGTTTTCAGTCTTGCTGGTTTTCAGTCCAGTATTTCCTCACTATGCCCCCTTTCCTACCTTTTGGAATGGTAATGCACATCCTGTGCCATTATATATTGGAAGTATGTGATCTGCTTTTTTATTTTGATTTTACAGGGGTTAACAGTTAAGAGATTTCAAGAGAGTTCAAAGGAGAGACTTTGAACTTTAAACTTTGAGACTGTTATGGGGACTTTTGAAGTTGGACTAAATACATTTTGCGTTATGATATGGGTACAAGCCTATGGGGGACAGGGAGTGAGATATGATGGTTTGAATAAAAATGGCCCCAATAGGCATATAGGGAGTGGCACTATTAGGAGGTGTAGCCTTGTTGGAGTAGGTATGGCTTTGTTGGAGGAAGTGTACCACTAGGTGGCAGGCTTTGAGGTCTCAGATGCTCAAGCCAGGTCTAGTGTGACGTTTCACTTCCTGCTGTCTGCTGATCTGGATATAAAACTCTCAGCTCCTCCAGGGCCATGTCTGCCTGCAC
>CABHPP010137357.1:0-25672 GCA_902168425.1 Peromyscus attwateri
GTGGTAATAGCCTCAAAAAGAATGGCTGCCCCTCCCTCAGCAGTTATCCACTGCCAATAGCTCCTCAGTAAGGGGTGGGGCCTGGAGATCATCTATCCCATCTATGCTGGGATTTTGGCTAGCTTGATTTTATGCAGAACATGTGCAAGTGACTCCAGTTGCTGTGAGTTGATGTTTGGGATGGTCATGCCATGTCTATAAGAATGCATTTCACAGTCCTGCTCTCCAACCTGTTACACTCTTTCTGCTTCCTTTTTGTCTGTGTTCTCTGAGCCTTGTTTTTTTTTTTTTTTTTTTTTTTTTTTTATAGAGGCACTAATATAGATGTCCCATTTAGGGCTGAGCATTCAATCTCTTCTTAGCACTTTTAAAGCCAGGTAATTCCAAAGATGATATGCAATTTCACAATGTAATGTGCTTAGTAGTATATCAACTTAATAGATGTGCATGCAGTTCCACACTGTACCCACAATTAAGGGGGTAGAAATCTTCAGGGTGCAGGTTCTCCTGAGTTCATCTTCCAGTCTTGTAGAAACAGGTGGTTTGGTCCTGGGTAAAGCAGACAGCTTTGCTGAGCCTCCTTCCTGCCTGCCTTCCAGCATCATTTGAACTATGAATCACTGTCTGACCTTGTTTCTACACAGCAAATGGTGATGTTTCTCTTAGTTTCAACCCCAAAACTTGTAGTTCCTATAGAACTTTCCCAGGTCTTAGGAGCTATTTATATTTTATCACTTACCTTTGGGAAAATTAATACACACAGCTTAGAACAGACCCTTCCCTGAGAGTCACCAAAGCAAGTCAACCCTGCCAATATCCGTGCGGAGGCCTCTGGCACTTTTTAAAGAGTTCAGTAAGTCACCACTGCAGGATCTTCAAATGAAGAGAAGGAATCTTACAGCAATAGAGGAATTCATCTTGACTAGCCACTGCTGACCTCTAAAGTAGAAGGGGCCGTAAACTGGAATGTCAGCCGTGTCAGCCGATTCTCTTAGAGATGTCTCCAGAAAAGAAGGAAGTCTGCTGATCCCTTTGGCTTAGGCTAGTTTGACCTTCTTTGAACTTTGGAATTGCACATCTGCAAGTTGATAAGTTCATGTTGTTTCTAGATGTGAAGGGGCAAATGTTACAGCAGACCCAGGAAGTGCATGGGACCAGTGAGTTTAATTTCCTTTTACCATGAAACCACATTTCCTTAAGAACCTTCCTGGCTTCTTTTTGTTCTGGTTTTATCTTTTTCTGGTTCAAAGCTTTTGGGCCTTCACTGGGTTCCTCTGTCTCTATTGTAGAGTGCATGTAAAACAGTTTTAAAGGCTCTTGGTGAGCTTTCTCTCTTCTGGCTTTCTTAAGAAGCTCAGTCTCTTTTAGGATGTTCCCTTGCTCTACAGAAGAGGAAATGTTTGAAAAATGTGCACTTTTCCCAAAAGACCAGTGAAGTCCTTTATGCTAAGGCACACAATGGGCCCATTTTCTTGGGCCTTCTTCCTCTCTGAAATGATTCTACAATTGGAGTAACCCTTAAGTCCCAGCAGTGATGGCCATTAGTTTAGTAAGAATTAGCGACCGATTTTACCTGTCTGAGCTCTAATGTATTCACTTTCTCTTTCCACGAGCCTCATCTACAATGCCACAGCACTGCATAAAATAACACTTAATAGATGATTGGCCTGTAAGAACACAGCCATGCAGGGAGAGACTGCTTCTCACCATATCTGCTCTGCTTCACTATTGGAAATAAAATTAAACAAGAAATATAGGGGAAGGTGTGTGTGTGTGTGTGTGTGTGTGTGTGTGTGTGTGTGTGTACTATCTGCAAGCTTTCAAGTAGCAAGATTTTTTTCTTGACTAATTTGTGTAATGAATGAATTTCAGTTATAATTAAGACATGTCTGAAATCTCAGATGGTGGCTACTCATTACAGATTAGCTTCACATTAATAAGAAATGCAAAGCCCATTATGTTTGAAACTTACATCAGTTGCTGTTCTTTAAAATGCAAAAATGTGTAAAAACAGAAGCATTTATGGAATGTCCAGTTGTCTAGTGCATATCTCAGGGAATAATATCAAATCTATAGAATAGCCATAGATTTAAATTACCTTAACTGTATTACTGATGTAATTTGATGAAGTTTGGGGAAGTTTAAAATGATCAAAGGATGGCTGCCAGAAAGCCAACGCCCATCCTGTCTGCCTTTGGAAGCCCCCACAGTATTTATAGTACTCACTACAAATACTGTCCACACTAATGATGTTGGTTTTGAGCCCTCGCTTCATACCAAATGGCAGAATGTGAGTTTGTTCTTCTCTGGCCCCTGACATTTACACAAGAAATGAATCATATGTAGGATAAGAGCATTCAGAAGGCCAGTTTTAGAAGCAAATGAGATTTGAGAGTTTAATATTACAGATAATTGATAAAGACCTCAGAATAGCGTGCATTCACCAGCGGTCATTATAGGGATCCAATTAGATAATGAATGTGAAAACACAGAGGCTAAGATGTTCAATGCTTTAAGTATTACTTTCAAAAAAGGTAAGAGATAACAAAAATTCCACTATTCCTACTGAAACATTTACCTATGAAGTTTAAAATGCTTCAGAATTATTTAGCACATGCATCTTTAAAGGTCAAGTCTATTTTGCCAACAGAGAGGAGGCTTGCGATCCCAGTGTACAACCTCGTGTGTCACACTGAAACACGACTCTTGTGCCTTCACTAGCTTAAAGTCTGTGGAATGCAGAACTGTAGAACCTTTTGCCTGCAAAGGGCACTCATCTCTAGGGACTTAGGAAACGTTTCTGACAATGGGCACTCTTATAATTGGGACATAGGAGCTCCCAACTGTCTGGTGAGACATCTCATCTCTCAGGTATATAATTGACAAACAGAAAGAATTAAGCTTTTAAAGGGATGAGAAATGTCTCTACATTGTCAGGAGTGAATTCACAAAAGTATTTCATTAAAATTCCTATTTTTTATTCACCAGACACCTCTCCCCAAAACCCATTAATATACTAAAGTTTCTGGGATGGGAGGTGGAGAGTAGGATTTTCCAGCTTCCCCATGAGATTAGAAATAGCTAAAGATAAAAAACTTGAAATAAGAATTTAAAACTCACAGCATTTGAAATACAGAGGGAAGATGCTCTAGCCCTTTGTGGTACCCAACAGCATCCTGTGAGAGAGACTAGCTCAATAATGAAAATTCCTAATGATGCCCAGCCTCTTCCTGGACAGAACCTTTTGAAGACAGTCTGGCCAGTGGCAAGAGCCCTGCTGCATGCTCCTCAAAGCATGTTGGTTGGCCACCTACTCTGTGAACACAAAGCAGAAACGAATAACGCCCATCACTGAACACAGACCTCAGAGCTGAGGTTCAGACCTTGGAGACACTGGGACACCAGACAGTTAAGGGAAAGAATGACTTCTAGACATGACTTCAGGGTGCTAACACAGATCTATAATACTGCAACAGCACAGGTTTTTCAGGTAAAGAAATGGGCTTTCCATGGACATTAAAATTAAAAATAGTTGCAGATTCTGTATACCATTAAGACTTGAACCTCAGCATAGGTATTTAGACAGCCATTCCACAAACAGTCCTGTAGAGGCAGCCCTGCCACGCTTGCCCTGATAATTAGCTGTGATTTATAACTTGTGGAAGTTCATTGCTGTGCAGCCCTTGTGGAGATGGTCATCTCATGGGCCTAGTGTGCTAAGTGACTCTTCGTGATCTCACTATATGCGAACACCCACATTGCTGTTCTGCACTAACGATTCCTTTTTTTTTCTTTTTCTTTTTCTCCTTTCTTCTTTAGTTTTAAAAACAATATTTAGAAACTCACCCAGGGGAAGAACTTCCATCTCAATTCATCTAGGTCATGAAGTTATTTTTCATAGAAGGCCATTTTTTTTCCTCCATAACCTACCAGCAACTTTAATATAATAAAGTGCTGTTACCACTTTCCAGTGGGATGGAGTCTTCGATTCTTGCTATAAGTAAGAAAAAATAAAATTTTATAGGTCTTCTTCATAAATCTGAAATAAATCATTATTCTCTTTCTTTCACATAGCACAAGTCCAGAGAATAACCATTACCTTAAGCCTCACAAACAGTCAAGAATGACAAGCTCCCAGGCAAAGCAGCAATACTAGTTCACATCTGCCAAAATCTGCCTTCTGTTTATTAATGAATTAATAACTCCCAGCACATTGCAGGAATGCTGTCATTTATAATCCCTGAGGTTTCTTATTCATCTTTTTTAAAACTTTAAAATGTATGTGCATCTATTCCTCTGTGTGTGTGCATGTGTACATGTGTGTGCATGCATGTGTGTGTATGCATGTGTGTGTGTACATGTGTGTGTATGTACGTGTGTGTGCGCGTGCATGTGTGTATGCATGTGTGTGTGTGTACATGTGTGTATGCATGTGTGTGTGTGCATGCATGTGTGTGTACATGTGTGTATGCATGTGTGTGTGTGTGTGTGTGTGCATGCATGTGTGTGTGCGTGCATGTGTGTGTGTGTCTGCCCATAGCATGCACGGAATGTATGTGGAGGTCAGAGAGACCTTGTGGCAGTCTGTTTTTCCTTCCACTATGTGGATCCTGAGGCTCACACTCAAGTCATCAGACTTAGTGGCAAGTGCCTTTACCCACTAAGCCATCTCTTTAGCCCCAAACTTTTAACTCTTACCCATGGAAGGTACTTTTATTCTGTCACTATAAACTAGGTACCATAGGAAAGGCAGCATTGCACTATGCTTGTTACATGACTACTTGATGGAAAATAGAATTCTACAATAAAACAAGCCTTCCCTCTTATTTAAAGTCCCTACTTAGCATAGATTTGCACCTAGAATGTTTGCAAAACTCTTCCTCAGCAAGCTTTGTTCATGTTACTGCCAGCATTACTTGGCGTAGTCTCACATTGCTCCACGAATACTTTAAATGTTATTTTTCTTTATTTTTTCTTTATCAGCCAAGATAGAGTATAAACTTTCCCATTAAACTAGTTTATAAATAAACTATAGATGCATATATATTTTAAATATAAAGTCACTAATGTACATCTAGCAAAAATGTGCTGTGTGTGTGACTGCTTTGCCCACAGTTGCTATCCCCGTTCTTCACACAGTCCCACTCCTCCCTGTCCATTCCCTGTGTGTATCACTGCCTTAGTGTTTGATGAGATTTGTATTTTTTGAGGCAGGATTTCATGTACCCCAGGCTACCCTTGAATTTACCATGTAGCTAAGGTTGGCTTGGAATTCCTGATTCTTCTGTCCCCACCACCCAAGGGCTAATATAACAGCCACATACCACTGCCCCTGGCTAGGATGAAGTGTCTGTCAACCCCAAGGTCTTTTATCTCTTGGACATGGTAGCCCCTCCCATATACATTGTTCCATATGTACACACACACACACACACACACACACACACACACACACATTTCCAGAGGCTGTTTGACTGAGATGATAATTCATAACTTAAAAATCAAGTGAATTGAACAACGAATGATCAAAAGTTAAAATACTATTAATTTTCTAGAAAGACAACTCGTTCCCTTGTTGAATGTGCATCTCCATAATGCTCTGTTGGATGGGTGTGGGGGCATGTCCTGGAGTTCATGTGCTCACAGTCTTTCCTTTGCTCTGGTACTACCTTGCACATACCACAGCTAGGAAAAGCCTTGGAAAAAAGTTGATGGGAGAATAATCTTTCTGTACACTGTGCAAATATATGTCCCTATGATTGGTTTAATAAAATAGCTGATTGGCCAGTAGCTGTACAAGATAAAGTTAGGTGGGAAAGCCAAACTGAGAATGATGGGATGAGGAAGGGTGGAGTCAGAGGAGTCACCAGCAGATGTAGAAGCAAGATGGGCAAGCCGTACTGAGAGAAGGTACCAAGCCACATGGCAAAGCATTGATAAGAAATGTGGGTTAATTTAAATGTAAGAGTTAGCTAGTAACAAGCCTGAGCTATTGGCCAAGCATTTATAATTAATATATAAGTCTCTGTGTTGGTTATTTGGGAGTTGGCAGATGGGACAGAAGCTTCCTCCAATAAATGATGCCCAATGCCCAGGGCCATGCACACCCACATAAAGCCTGAGAAAGCTTTTAAAAAGGGGTTCTAAATGCACAGAAACAGAGCCAAATGTGGCTTCCTAGTCTCCTTTCTCTCATGCCAACCAAAGTATAGAGATATGTCTCCTGACAGCTGCCAGTACGCCATGAGCTAAGCCACATGGCAGGCTTCCCCATCTCTCACACTGGCCACGAGCTAGGCTGTATGGCAGGTTCCCACAGTCTTACATGCTAGCTGCAGTACAGAAAAGCATCTCCTAACAGTTGCCCCCAACCACCATGCATTACCACTATGTGCTAAGCTGAGCAATGTGGTAGCTGACACAGCAGTTTAAGATTTGACTCATGCAATCAAAAAACAATACAGATAATTCAGTAAAGACAGATTCAGAAGGAAAAAAACACCAAACAGGTTATAGTGTATTTAAAAATATATGTAGGCTTGGGAGAGAGAAGAAAAAGGGTAGAGAAAGTCCTTACAAAAAGGAATAGAATAATAAAAAATATAATAAATCATGTAAAGATGGAAAATATGCAGAGAGTCTGGATCCTGTATGTTATTGCATTGTCTTTGATTTTTTTTGGCTAATAAGAGACACTGGATTATAAAAACTGCTAGATTCAGCCAACCTATATATTTAAAAAATATCTTGACTTCAAAATTTAAGTAAAAAGATACGTTACTTTGGGGGACAGGTTATGCTTTTAGTTCCACAGGAAATGAGATGCTATGGATTCATTCTGGGTTAAGGAAAATCAGGTTTGATTGAGGAAGACCCCTTGAAAAAAATCTGACTACAAACATAAAGAAATAAATCTAGAAGAACTACAAGACACATGATGTATATTTTCCTGCTCAAACATGAAACAAAAAATCATCTTTGACTGACTGTGTACAATTCACAGTCTATACTTATATTAATTCCAATATGTAAGTTACCTTTAAATGTTTATGTATTTCCAGAGCAAGGGGATCAGACACCAATAAAAGTGACCCAGGGGATCCAGCATCCAGAACAGCTTCAAAGCTGTTTACTGAGATAATCCAGCCTCACAGAATACTCCAGCCAAGACTTAAAAATTATCCAGTTTTCTCAAGGTTTCCCAAAAGATGTCAATGGCCCCAATCAACAGGAAGTAGTCTAGGGAACTATTCTAACATTCCAAAACAATTGGTTATGGATGTTTGTTATTATTTAAAGGGGATTGCTTACAAGTCGTTATTGGTAATGGTCAGGGAAAAAAAGCTGAACAAAGTAGATTCAATTTAAGAATCTCTGAAAAGCAAAAGGGGGGGATATAGAAATGATAGGATAAAAGGGTAGATTATTGAATCTATTTTTAAACCAAAAAAAAGCAATTATTAGTCTTAAATATTTTACATTGGTGTGAGTTTTTGTATATTGATACGAATTTAACATTAATGTTGTACTGTATGTGTGTTTCTACTCTGGTTTATTGTGCTTATGCAACTCATTTAAAAATGTAATCTATAATTAAAAATACAGATTAATAGTCATCTATAATAGTCAAATCATAGTCATGTTAGATATGTTTTCAAGGTCATACACAGATATATTTAGATAAATAGATGTCTTCAAACACTTCAAAGACCTATAGGATATGGCATTTAATATGTTTGACAACGAGACATGTCTGCTTCTGCCAGCACCAATCTACTTCAGAGAAGCGGTGGGCATCAAAGAAACTCCTTATGAAGTTTATTTTCTTTATGGCAAAAGCTAGCCATGTTGGCAAAGAAACTGCCCTTGCCTCAATTGCTGACAGCTACTGTCCAAACTGGGCCAGCAGGATGCAAAAAAGGTGACTGCTGAACTTTGCCAAGACACGGTAGGACAGTCCTTCAAATTTTCCTGCTTCATAGGAAAGTCTGTCAGATATGCTAGGCCTGTAGGCCAGAGTTGGATGCCCTAATGCTGTAGAACTTTGGGTGACTGTCCAGGCAGCCTGATGTGCCTGTCATTTGATAACATATCATCCTTCTGGGGTCTTTGATGGAGTTAAAGACTAAATATTTAAACTTACAGTTTTCCTTGGTTATGATAGAAAGCAAATTTAGACACACCAAGGCAAGAAAGATAATAGATTATTTTCTTTAATTTTGCCAAATACCACTGGGTATTGTAGCTGTAATTCTTACTTGATAACTGTTTTTGTTGTATATAATTTTACTCTGTTAAAGTTAAAACCTTCCTTTTAATTAGAAAAAAAGAGAGAAGTGCTGTGGGACAATCCTTCTGTATACTGTGTGAATATATGTTGCTATGATTGGTTTAATAAACAAGCTGACTGAGCAGGATAAAGTTAGGTGGGAAAGCCAAACTGAGAATGATGGGATGAGGGACGGATTCGGGGGAGTTTCCAGCCAGATGCAGAGGGAACCGGAGATGAACGACGTGCCATGCTAATAAAGGTGCTGCCATGTGGCAGAGCACAAATAAGGAATATGGGTTAACTTAAAATGTCAGAGCTAGTTAGTAATAAGCTTGAACTATTGGCCAAGCATTTATAATTTCTATTAAGTGTCCAACTCAGCTATTTGGGAAGCAGCTGCTGGTTATTTGGGAGCAGGCAGAGGGACCGGAAAATGCCGCCTAAACTCCTGGCTAGGATTGAAGTTTCTGTCAACACGAAGATCTCTTATCTCTTGGATACACACATTCTTCTGTCCCCACCACCAAAGGGCTAATATCACAGGCACATACCACCTCCCCTGGCTAGGATGGAGTGTCTGTCAACACCAAGGTCTTTTATCTCTTGGACATGGTAGCCCCTCCCATATACATTGTCCCATATGTGTACACACACACATTTCCAGAGGCTGTTTGGCTGAGATGATAATTCATAACTAAAAATCAAGTAAATTGAACAACTAATGATCAAGAAACAAAGTACTATCAGTTTTCTAGAAAGACAACTCTTTCCCTTGTTGAATGTGCATCTCTGTAATGCTCTGTTAGATGTGCATATGGGGCATGTTTTGGAGTTCATGTGCTCACAGTCTTTCCTTTGCTCTAGTACCACCTCACACACATCACGGCTAGGACAAGCCATGGAGAAAAGTTGGTGGGATTTGCTGTTTGCATACTCAACTTATGTTCTTGTGCCCACTGTGATTGTATAGCCAGAGGCTTGTATGGGAGCTCAAAGATGGTCACATCCTTAGGGAAGGAGACCACATTGAGACTTCACATCACTTTTGTGGGAAATGCTGAGACAAGAATCATGGTGGTTTGTACATCACTAACTGCTAGTGTACAAACAGAATATGATTTCTATACTTCACACCTAACAGCAAGAAGAAGTGGCAAGGCTGTAAAGCCCTCATGGCCTGGGAAGCAATTTCAGGAAATTCTGTCTGCCATCTTTGTTTACTCATCCTCTGGCAGGATGTTTCGGGTCCTTTTGCCTGGCTGTGCCTGGCTCTATTTCCCTGGATTATTAACTTGTCATTATGGGGTAATGTCTTTTTTCTTGTTTATATTAGCTTACTCTCAACTGCATACAACGTCAGGGGTCTTGTTTTGGATTTTTGTTTTCTGATCCTCTCCCCACATCTCTCTTGGTACACCCCAGATGATCCCTTCCCTGTTGTCCTCTCTCCATCCCCACGATGCCTGGGTTCCCTTCTTTCCTCCCTTCTACTCTTCTCTTCTCATGTCCCTTTTCCAGTTTCATGTCTTATATCCACACCTACACATATAAAATTGAAATCTAGGATCCACACATGAGAGACAACATGCTTTGTCTGAGTCTGAGTTATCTCACTTAATAAAACAATGTCTAGAGCTATTCATTGTCAGCAGGAAAATCCTTGTTGGTTTTCTTTTGTCCTGTGGACTTCCTGTCCACAGGTGGCACATCAGTCTCATGGGCTTGGCACAGGCTCCCTGCTCTGTGAACCTTAGCTCAACTCTTCAGGTACCTCTCCTGGTCCCCCTTTTAATGAGCTTTAGGTTGGGGCTTATGCACTACTCGTGAAGCTGCGTATTTCTTGGGCAGGATTGTTTCATTTGTGTTGTATTCCTTCCTTAAATATTTAGAGAACAAATGTCCCATCCATTCATTCATCTGTTGTCTATTAGGTTTTATGAATAAGCTTAATTGTTAAAGCATGAACTATGTCCCTCGCTTTTACTGAAAAAGTCAGGGCACGTTTTCTCAAAATGGAACCTACAGATCATCTACAGCAAAACCACCTACAGAACTCATAAAAGTAATTCTCAAGTTCCATGTCCCATCTCTATAACATCAGACATCATAGCAGTCCTATATTGACTTCTACTCAATATAGATACTCCAGACAGCTACCCACCTTCATTTATGCAGTGAAATCCTAGTGAGAAAAACAAACAAACAAATAAATAAACAAAAACAATTGCTTATTTGAAACTGTTTCTGGTCATTGGCACACACTGAAATGTGACAATTGCTCTTTCTTTAGGATACTGTGGATAATGACCTACAATGAACAGGAAAGGTATTTTCTATCAGGGGATGTCTGTGTTATTCTGCACAGTAACAGAACTCAGGTTTACATTGAACAGAGGGCAAGAACACATGGACCCAGCATTTTCCATGGAGTAGGAGCTGCCACAGGAATAGAGGGGTGATCGATGACTTCTAATCACCAGTTTCTAAACCCAGGTTAGCAACACCAATTTTGGGTCACCTCTAAGAAACATCCATTTCCCTGATAGATGGTTGGCTCTGCTCTCAATATGTCCAAATGCTCTCTTCTCTTTAGAAAGAATCTCCAAGAATGGAGCCATTCTCTGCCCTTCTCTGAACTGTACCAAGCCCCAGGCTTCCAAAGAAGCACATGCATTATTTGCCAGTATCTTCGTTTTACTCTCCTCAGCTGATCCACGCTTTCTGGCCTCAGTTGGTGAAGCCAGAGTGAAAGGAAAAATAAATTCTTAGAAACGTGGACATGAAAATGTTCTCATTTTGTCTAAGAAGGAAAATGAAACAGATTTCTAAGCATAGCACATTTCCCCTCTTTTCTTATTTTTTTACTGCCTGTCTCTTTGTCCTTGCAGCTAGACAAATACGTATGAAAGAAGATTCATACTAGAAAGTCTTTAGGAGATTTGCACTCAATAAGTGTTAGCTCTCTGAGAAACACTGAGTCCCTATATCATGTCTGCAAAGTGTATTGTGAATGATGCAAAACACTGGTCGGAATAATTACTATACATACAACATTTGAATCAGGAAAAAACACAGACAGTAAAAAAGGTTGCCTGCAAAGATGCGGAGATGTGTCTATTACAGAATATGGAAACTAAAGGTTACAATTGCTTATTTCAGGAAGCTTCTGAAAATGTTTGTGAGGAGTACCAAGTGTGCACTCAGATTTTAAAAGTTGAAAGAATACGGGACAAGTTCTGAATAATAGTTCTTAGAACACTGGGGGTCATTATGAAAATGTGGAAATGATGTTGGTACAAACATTTGGGGTAATGAAAAGCGGAGGATTACAGACGATGGTGGAAATAAAGGTCCATGGCTATCTAACCCCTTAGCTATATTTTCTGAAATACATTTTGTGATTTAAAAAAATCATACTTAAAAAACACCAGTAGAGAAATAGAAGAATTGAAGAAAATATGAAATGTCACTGGAAAATACAAATAGCATCAGCATTGTACTTTTATTCATTCCAAAGTAGGAATGTAGTAGAGAAAAGAGTTGGCAGCCCAGTGTAGACTAGAGAACCCACAGATCTGTTTGTTAGGACAGAGGTGACCTGACTGGGTACTTGGGAAGGCACTGGCCTTAGCACTGAAAGACAGGAAGCCTCCTGGAGGGAGGCTGTGTTCTAGTGGGGGCGGAGACTGGGTTGTTAAGACAAGAAGTACCAACACTTGACAACAGCAACATGCGTCAACTACCAAGAAATGTTATTTAAAAAAAAAAAGTAACAACAACAACACAGGCTGAAATACACAGGGGCTGAGAATGCAGCTCAGTGGTCAAGTGCTCGCCTACATGGCTAAGGCCCCATGCTTACCCACAGCACCACAAAATACAAAGAACAAACACAAACTGGACAAAATAAAAGAAGGGCAGAAAAGAAGAGAAGGAAGAAGGATAAAAGAAAGGAGAGGAGGAAGGGAGGGAGGAGCCACCGGAATCGGAAGTGGGTCACCATGTTAGCAAGACAGATCAGATGCAGCTGTCCACAGGAGATAACTCTGTGCAGTCCTGAAGGTAGCATGTGTCCACAGGACAGGAACTGATTTGGAAAAGGCAAGTCTGAGGGAACATCAGGCGTTAGGGGCAGAAGACAGGAAGGAGGAAGGTGTATTTGAGAACCAGAAGGGAGGAAGGCTGAACATGAAGAGAGATGGAGTCGGAAAGGTTGGCTAGGAAACGTAACATTTCCCTATCCTATTCAGCCTCTCTCTCTTTATAGAAGCTTCGATTTATGTGTAGAGGTAATTATCAAGCTTAGAAAAGGCTCAAAGACAAAAACAAATACTTGATTTTATTTTGTTACAATGGTCTGATGATGTTTTTCTGGGCAACGACAGACTCCTGGGTGCATAGTCTAGGAAAACAGTTATTTGCATGACGAAAAAAATATATCCAGCAGTCACATGATATGCTCCTTTCTTGCCCTTCTCTTTCTTCCTGTCTGGAATATTTACGCACTGGCTGGAGATAAAGCAGCCATTTTGTAGATACAAGGACAAAAGCCACATGGAAAGGCTCACAGAGAGCATTTGGTTTCTTAATGACTGGAGCTGTACCAGCCCTGTACTGCCAGCCTCTAGATTCTTTGATAAAGGAGAAAAAAATAGACCTCTTGTTTAATGATGATAGACTTAAATCTTCTGCTTATTTGTGTGTGATAATATGTAACTCATTATAAATGGGTTTTAATTCCAGCAGCTAAAAATGGATGTGGTCAGGGTCAGTCATGCAGGGTTTATTTTCTATGGTAGAGATTTCTGCTTTGTGTTCTAATTGCAACAGAAAGACATTAATAGGTTTCAAGCAAAAGGCGGGTATAATCTAGCTTTATCTTGGAGACTATTCTGGCTGCCGTGTGTAATTAGACAGCACAGAGACAAGATGGAGGCAGAGAGAACAATTAGAAGGCTGCTGTGAGGAAGGCTGTGGCTCTTCCATCTGATTCTCTATAAGCATTTTGGTACAGTCAGCTTTCTGACATTAGGTGTTAAAATGATGGTGTCTGGCAGGCATTCAGGTAAATTCTAGGTGTCTGCTAAAGTGGGATTCAGATTCAAGACTACTCTGAAGCCAGCCAGCACTTCCAGGCTATGTCCACAGCCTTCAGATCCTTGATATCTCCTTGTGGCCTACAGATGTTTGAATGATGACCAAAGTTAATTAGTGGTTGTGTCCTCTGTCTCCTTGCCGGATTTAGCCTATCCACACCACTGTAAATCTTCCTCCACCTTATTTTACCCCCTCTCATTTCCTTTGCTACACATTGTTAAAACATTAGTCAGAGCTGTCAGCTGAACTACTTGTGGGCCACATGCCTTAAGGAGCCTTCTAATAAAAACCAAAGACTTAGAATATTGAATGTGTTGGGATTCTTCCCTACCTGGGAATTGCTATTAGCTTGGAATTAAAATGAAGATCAAAGGAAAATGAAACATACGTTATCCCATTAATTACTGATTAGTAAATTGTCTCCATATATATACATATATATGTTATAGAAGAAAATAATTTCTCAAGATATAATACAATTATTTTAATATAGTTCCAAGAACCAATATAAGTAAAGTTTTGGGAGTGCTGAGGAGAAGCTCACATAAGGACTTGAGTTCAGATCCCCAGCACCCATGTGAAAATCTGGACATGGCATCACACACCTATAATTTCACTGCTGGGTAGCCAAAGACAGGTGGGTCCCTAGAGCTTGCTGGCAGCCAACATGTCTGAATCAGTGAGTTCCTGATTCAGTGAGGGACTCTGTCTCAAAAGACAAGGTTGAGACTGATTGAAAAAGACACCTAATGTTGACTTCTGGCCCCCATATGCACACATATACATGCATATGCACACACACACACACACACACACACACACACACACACATGAATGAACACATAACACCTGCATGCACACACACACTAGAAGTGAAATTTTATATAAATAACACTTCTCATACAAATACCTATTATAAAAGTATAATTTCAAGATTAAGGCAAAGATAATCTGCATGCAAACAATAAAGGCATTCGTGTATACTGCTGAGCATTGTGGAAATCCAAGAAACAAACACTGATGCCAAAAGAAAAGGCTTTGATTAAAATTGAGGACTGTTTTTATCATTGCTTCGCTTAGCTATTACCTACCAAAATACCTGAGAGAACAACCCTAAAAAATCTAAGCAACCAAACAAAACCTTTGAGTGTTGTTCTCTAGATGATGAAGTGGGTAGTTTTAAGTTGGAAACTGCTGTCAGATCTGTGTTTTTATCACAGAGATGAATGAATGGGGTGATGACTGTCTGGGTGGGAACAGTGCAGCAGGAATCATAGGCCCTAAGTGGAGGTGACCAGGAAGAATGCCAGCTGGCGATCAGGGAAGCTTTCTTGATACATGTGAAGAGCTGTTAGAGTAAGTCGGGAGAATTACTCTGTGCAGCACCCAAGGGCTTAAATAGAGCTGTAAATAGAGTAAGACGTATTTGGGTCTATAGTGTGAGTAATTTCCTAAGACAGAGAACTTCTGGAGATGGAACAGAAAATATGTAAAACTGTTTTTGGTTTCCTAAAAACTTTGAGGGTGCATGTTACATGTTGCCAGAATTTGCTGGTCTCATATTTTGAGATTCCAGTGGTTGGTCAAAATGGAAAGAGAGTATCTAACTATTTTGTCGAGGAAGAATATTAAACATGTTCTCCTACTCTGCCTAAACTACCTTTTACTGTTATTTCCATCTGAGACAAGTTAGAGTATCTCAACAGCCCCTGACATATACCCACCAGACAGGAAGGATATAACTAGCAAAGAGCCCATTTCTTTGAACAAAGTAGCAAATCTAACTTCACCCCGGCTTTCACTCCCCGCTCACATGGTGTGAGCTATACAATTCTGAGAATTTAATCTCCTCTTCTTCTAGCCTGACTACTACTATGATGTGATTATATTTAAGCTGAAATGACAATTAGTGCTTGCTTAACTCTGGCAGGCAACTGATACAGTCCCAGCATCTAAGGCAATTGTTATATCTTAAATTCCCACCAGAAAATTCTTATTGTTGAAATGGTATCAGGATAATCCCCCAGGAACTCAACAGAATGGTTACAGAAATGTGCTGGTGGTCCAGATACAGAACTTCATAATAATCAGAACAACAAATGTCACTTACAAAGCTTCCAGAAATAGTAAAAATGGAGAAGTAGAAGGCACACACAGTTAGTAACAGGTAAAACTTTCCATTTCTTTATTATCATAAATCACGAGGCTCCATTGATGCATATTTTATCACAGGACTCTTGCCATATGTGATCTGAAGTTTCTGAGCGTATCCCCAGGGACCACGGTTACTGAAATAGATAATCAAGAATTCCTTTTATGCTCCTCTCAACACCGGTGCTGCTCAGATTGAAATTAGCATCTTTTACAATGAAATACCAGTTGCTGTCACAAACTGACATGACAACTGGAGAGAGAGGCCTGTTTATCCTGTGCTTCATGTCTTCAGTTCATTGTGGTTTATTAAGATGTGTACTGTAAGTTCCTGAATGAAGAGACGTTGAGTTTTTGCATAGTAATTATCATTTGAATAGAGTTCTTATGAAGAACCCATTCTCCAAAGAGGGTGGGAAGTATTGAAGGTCAAAGATCAAAACCACCATTGTATTAAGCGTCTCCTAGAAACCTTCAATTTTTCTTCAAAATGTGTCTGATAAGATGGGTTTCCTCATTCTCATAAGTTTGAAAGATTATTTTCAATTACAGATGCATTTAAAGGACGATTGTGACTCCACATGAACCGTCTACCCAGTTACAGACTTCTGCAGGTTGCTTCATGACATGATCCTTGGACATTAATCTTGTGACATGAGAGGTAGTTCTGTATTAAAGCAAGAGTTCAAGACATGTGTCAAGAGTCACACTGTTGGCACAAGGACTTAGGTGTTCTAAATGTGCGGCTTTCTCTACCCCATGTACCACCTAAAAAGGTTTTTTTTTTTTTTTTTCCCCCGGAGCTGAGGACCGTACCCAGGGCCTTATGCTTGCTAAGCAAGCACTCTACCACTGAGCTAAATCCCCAATCCCAAAAGATGTTTTTTTTTAAAATTCAATTTTTCAGGTTTTTTTTGGAGGGGGTACATAGTATAGAGTCAAAATAGTCTATTTTCTATTAACATTTGTGATCAATATTTATCTTGTGTGTGTGCTCTATGTGTTGAGGAAGGTAAAAAATGCTTTCTGCAGATAATCAAATGTCATTCCTTTGGTGTTAGCATTATTAATCTCACTTTAAAAAAATGCCCATACTTGCTCAGAGAGATGAAGGAACCTGTCTAGGAATGCAAGAACTGGGCCAGGGGTTTACAGCCAACAGGACTCTAACAGCAGGGAGCTTAACCCCTACCCATTGCTCCAGGAGTTCATCCTCAGATGGAAGAATGACATCCACATCAGATGGGGTGACTCCTGGTAGTGGTGGTACCTATCATGTTTTTCTGGAAGCAGCATTGTCTGTTCCTGGGCCCAGAGACAGTGCCCATATCTACTGCTGAGATCTGTACCTTTGTGTCTTTCACATTTTGAACTAGCTTGTATTTAATTTTGTTGTTGTTGTTGTTGTTGTTGTTAAACTAAGATGCAGGTGTTGTTTAGTGTACTATCTCCTCTTGTGTCCAGTGCCGCAAAACTGTTGTAAACTGATAACTGAGTGCTCATGGAGGTCCTCCTCTGCCAAAGGGAATGTCCAGAGAACAGTGAAGAGGCTGACTGGCCCTCTACCAGTGGATATGGCAGGACATGGCTTTGCAGCCCTCCGCCCCTTATATACTTGGTCATACTCTAGGTAGCTGTCACAGTCTTTCTTCGGGGTCTCAGTGGTGAGAATCTTAGAGATTCTGCAAACAGAACAAGGTTATGTTTATGTGGGTAATGTATATTTCATTACAGGGGTAATAAATGTTATATACATTTATCTATGGAGAAAGATAGTTTTGGATCATGGAGACTTAGGATAGCACTATCAGAGTCAAAGGTAACTGGTCAGAACATTGCAGGCATTCAGATAGAGCCTGGGCTTTTATTATTTAATGTATTATCTTATCTCATGTCCAGTGCAACAGATAAAGATAATTGATGTAAATTGCTAATTGATGAGATGTATCAGAGCCTAAAGATATTTGTCTACCTCTTCCTTCTTGACGTACAGGATGGGCATATTTCCCAGCCTCTCTTGTCCTAAGGTTATGTTGACATAGCAGGACAATGAAAGGCCTCTCAGCACTGACTACAAAACATTCTTAAAGACCTTCTGGACTTTGTGTCTTTGTTCTTCACTGGCTATAATGACAGGAGAGATTTTGTTTCCACTAACTAGGAAAGCTGGAGCCACAAGGTGGAAGAAACCTGAATTTTAGAGTCATCACTAAGAAGTCAAGCCCTCAGGAGGAAGTTGTATTCTGTCATGGACAAGTGGACAAGAAGTAACTTACTGTTGGGTTCATCTTCTGAGGTTGGGTGTTTTGTTATGGCATACCACACTTCATCTCTCCGTGTAATGACGGTACCCTTTGTTTCTGGTTTGTAACCTCCAATCACCCATCTATGGTTCCTTTGGAGTGAAAATGAAATCATACTATGATTCACTCCATCTTGATGGTGACTGTGACATATCAATGCAAGATCCCAGGTCCCAAGTAGAACCTCATTGGAAAGCTACATGTGCTGCTAGGATGAAAATAAAGGCCAAAGAATCAGCAATAATTTTGATAGGAGTTTATATAAAGATGACGATGTCACAACATAAAGCAATAAAATGGGAAAAACAGATTCTTTGCATATTGCTGGACATACAGTATTAGATGTTCCTATGCAACATGAAAATTCAGTGGACATTGAGGCAGTGTAGAGGTATTTCAGCAAGGAACTGCCAAGGTAGAAGAGAAACGCTGTAGTGTACAAGAACAGTGGTGTGATGTTAGGCTGGCGAGAGCATAAGAACCTGAATTTGATTCCTAGAGACCACTTGAAAAAGCTGGGCATAGGGCCTAAAGAGATGGCTTGGTAGGTAAAGGTGCTTGCTGCCAAGCTGACAACCTGAGTTAGACTCCTAGAACCCACATGGTGGAATGAAAGAACCGTCTCCACAAGCTGTCCTCTGACTTCCGTGTGTGTGTGTGTGTGTGTGTGTGTGTGTGTGTGTGTGTGTGTGTGTGTGTGTGTGTGTGTGTGTGTGAGAGAGAGAGAGAGAGAGAGAGAGAGAGAGAGAGAGAGAGAGAGAGAGAGGCATAAGGGTCTAGGAAGCCAGCCAATTTCAGGTTCATCTTCTGTGTGAGCACTGGGAAAGTCACTCAAACTCTGTGGATTTCAATGAGACTTTAGTGCTGGCTCAGTCTAAATGCAACACAAGCACCATGGAGGAGCCTCACTGGTTGAAATACCACCATGTCAGATGAGTCAAAACATCCCACTTTGATCATTCTGTGTCTGTTTCCTTTGGCTATGCATGTGTGGCAGTTAAGGAGTTTATGTAGCCTTTAGCCTAAAGTCAGATACTGCTGCATTTGACCTTTGGTCCTAGCTTAGAGAGCTATGGTCTGAATGAAGATACTCCGAGTGCAGAATTTCTAGGGCTTGAATCAGTGATAGTGTGGAAGAAATATATATATAAAGTTTTTAAGCAGTAGGACTGGCATGAGCAAGTCCAGACCAGAAACTTCCTAAGAGCAGAAGAGTAAAGAAAGTGGCCCATGTGGCAAAGGAAGTCCACACTTAAAATGTCTGTTGAGACCTCAAATGTTCTAGCAAACAGAAGAAACATGATGTGGATTAAATTATAGGTAGGGGAGGGGTTGTGGGTAGATAATCAGAAAATGTAAAAGGTGAAAGAATTCAAATAAAGCTAAGATTGACATATGGAATGTTCCAGATACTTGGTTGATGTCTCTATTTCTACAATCACCAACCAGTGACATGGTTTTTTTTGTAATCTTCATGGATCTCTGGAGAGGGGAAAAATGGATAATCTTTGGTCAAAAATACATTGCAAGTTTTAAGAAAACTTTAACTGTGCACTCATCTGGAAAGGAAAGAGGTATGTTATCTGTGAAATTCTCAGCATTTGAGGAGCTGCATGTGAAGGTTTTCCTTTTAACTTAAATGGAAAGAACTCTAGATGGTTCTGGAGGAGGCCATGTGAGGCAAAGGTAGAAAAGAGATAAGATAAAACTGTTTGCTCCAACAATTATTCTCCCGTTTATTGACAGCTCCTCTTCTCCTTAATTACAGCTTTGTTGACAGCTATTCACTTGGCATAAAATTCCTTTTGAAATAATTCATACCCCAATTTGCTTTAGAAATAGAGACATGTTTAAGGGATGAATTTTTTTTGTTTTTGTGTTTTAATAGTGGTAAACAGTTAGGAGACAATCAGCCTGCTTGTGTCATCAGCATTTGCTGCTGGGGCAAGACGTTCTTTGGTTAATCAGTTCAAGAGTGCCTATTTCTAGGTCTCAGACTCACATACTGAATAATCGCAGGAGTGCGAAGGGAAGAGGAAACAAGAGTGACACTGAAACAGAGACCACTGGGTTTTCTGACACACTTGGCAAAGGTAAACCCAGTACTCCTTTGATGGACTCAGCCCAGTTCAGGCTGGGGAGAAGCTGGGATGACAGAGAAGGGGGCGTGTCTGATGGAGAGATCAAGCTGGTCCTGACTTAGACACTTCCTACCTGTTGGTACTATGTTGAGAGAGAAAAGTCATCAACAGTCTTACTTAGCTATAAACCCCCCAAACTGCAGTAACCAATGATATGCCCATTGAGGCAATAGTGGCATGAAGTAAGAGGTGTAAGTAGTAGCTTTCCTGATAGATTGAAAGTCTTTTCTACAACAGGGGATTCGTGTCTGGTACTGCAAACCTGGTCAAGAACTTGACAGTTCTAAGGAGGCCATAAACCCTATGGAAAAACAACTCGTATTTTGCTAAATAAGTAGTATCAAATTCCTCTAAATCCTTAGTCTTATGCCCATGGATTAGTGCAGCTCTCACCTCTATGTCTTAGTTACTTTCTGTTCCTGTGATAAAACACCATGACCAAGGTAACTTATAAAAACAAACAAACAAACAAACAAACAAACAAGCAAGCAAGCAAACAAAAAACCAGCATTTAGTTTGGCTTACAGATTCATAAGGTTCATGACCATCATGGTGGGGAGCATGGCAGTAGTCAGGCAGGCACGACACTGGAGCAGAAACTGAGAGCTTACATCTTGATCCAAAAGCAATAGGTGGGGAGAGAGAGACAGAGAGAGAGAGAGACAGAGAGAGAGAGAGAGAGAGAGAGAGAGAGAGAGAGACAGAGAGAGACAGAGAGAGACAGAGAGAGAGACAGAGACAGAGAGAGACAGAGAGAGAGACAGAGACAGAGAGAGAGAGAGAGAGAGAGAGAGAGACTAGGAATAGCTGGAGTCTTTTGAAATCTCAAATCTCACCCCCAACAAGACCACACCTCCTAATCCTTCCAAGTTGTGGTGTTACCAAGTATTCAAATGAATGAACCTATGAGGACCATTTTCATTCGAATCAGCATACCATGTCAAAGGAGCTTCTTTCCTCCACTGGTTACAGATTTTATTACAGAGACCCATAACTGATCAAAGTTCAGAGAATAACTGAAATGTGAGCTCTGTATCATATATAGCTTCTCTCCGCAAGGCTCAGGAACAAAGCAGAGGAAGGAACAGAGAGGCTGTGAGAGCCGGAACAGGGGAGGGGCTGCTGCAAAATAATGTCTTCTGGGCATGACAGCCCGTGCACTCAGGAACTCCCAGCAGCTGTGGCTGCCTGCACACGACAAAGCCAATCAGCTTTCCAGCACGGGTGGGAGAGGGGTTCACACAACACTGCCCCTAGATGAGGAACTAGGAGAAGAGAGTCAGTTTCCCCCAGCTGTGTGTCCCCTGGAAGGTTGCCCATGCTCCAGTAGAGGACCTTCCACCTACGTGCATGTGGGCAGCACTGTTATCAGTGTGTAGAAAGTGAATAAGGAAAGTAAGAAGGGACCTAAAGTTGTTGGTGGGGGAGCTGTCCAGGAGGAATAAGCAGTGGAAATGAGGTGTGACTGTGATCAAAATACACTGTATACATGTGTTGACTTCTCAAAGAATGAATAATTTATAACTATTTAAAAATAAAAATATTTATTTTTCAGGCTGAGGGGTCCTAGAGGTAAAACGTGGATTGTTCCTTTGTCTCTCTGATCTCCAGGTGAATTTTATTGAGGTACACAATATATCACCACACAGTATTCAAGCCTGGATACCTGGACCTGAGTTATAAGACTTCTTTATCTCGAGGAAAAATTAAGTTGCTGGAACCCTTGATGACTTACACCCAATTCACCAAAACACTTCCATAATCAGCTATAAATCCATTTGAATCATTTATAATTTCACATAATCTTTCTGACCTCTTCTGTTCTCTCAATTAGTGAAGATAATGATTATTGAATTAAACTATGCAATTAACCTCAAAGCCACCTAGATTCCCCTTTTTGCCAGATTTCAAAGAGAAATATATGAGTCAAATTTACATTTTATTTTAGCTTTTTCATGTTCCTTGAAAAATTCTACTTACACTCATAAATAAAGAACACTTGTCAAGAACTATACTTTTCAATTTTTAAACAATATTTTTTCCAAGTTCTTTCTATAAATTGTTTATTGCTGAGCATGGCTGTGACTTTTCAGTGTAGTTACTTATTTTTGATGCCTTCAATTTGGCTTAAATACTCCTTCTACTCAGCACTGCATGTTAGATATTTCAGAGTTACCTTTGGGGTCCTTGATAGTGAGGGAAGGTTGCAGAAGGGAAGTTAGAGAACTCTTTACTTTAAAGGTGCCTATTATAATAAAATATAACCTGTAACAGTGGTGTACTTCCCTCCTTTACACATATAAAGGCTATTGGCATAGTCGACATTCTTTCTTGTCTATATATCGTTTGCTCCTGCTCTAGTCATTTGAATACCTAGGATATTCAGCGGTATTACCAGGGTGGTGTTGTTTATGATCATCTCTATGTTTCAGAATTCTGAATGAGTTTAGAGATGACTATAGTACTGACTGTGACTTGTACCAAAGCAAAAAATAGAGAACATCCAGGACGTGGGTTGAGCAATAGTGAGTGTCTGTACATTTTTTTTGCACTAGTGGGACCTCTTTGTTCTTAGGCTTGGTGAATCTAGAGAGGGAAACATCTTTGTTTTCTTCTCATGTTAATCCTATTTTATTCTGCCCAAATCCCCCAAATAGGCAATCAAGCCATCGATTCAGAGGAGCTAATGTAGGATTCAAGGCTCACTTTTCTGGGCTCATATGCCATATTCCAGGAACTTTATAGCTGTAGGGATATTTCTCATGCTTCATTATGGAGATGTCTGAGTTCTGATTTATAATACCCACTATCATGAAGTATATTGAGAACAATCTTTTTATAAAGGTTTCCCTGCATGAAATAACCTAAAAACCCAAGGGGACAGTTGTGCATAAAACATAAGCTTTCTAATCTCCACTCCTTTTCACAAAGTCACAGAAATGTTCTTCAAGCCGCACTTGACTTAGTGAAATGGTACCCTGATGAGCAAGTGCAAAGGTAAGAGGCTCACCAAGGCAGTGATTTCTGACATGTGTCGGGATGGGATACTGCAGGCTATGAGCATCTAGCACCAAGCCACCTCATTAACAGCAGATGACCATGGTCATTGGCAGATATAGAAATGGGCTTCCCTGGAGCTTCCCAAACCCTAAACACAGCAAAGCCTCCTGATTTTTAGCAAAACAATTACTCCACAGAGATCTGAACAGGATCTGGTTTTCAGTTGTATGGTAAACACCGTGGTCCTTCCTGCAAGTGCCCGGATGCTTTGCAAGAATGATAATCACAGAATTACAAACTCCAATAAACACCCATAAGCATGTAAGCACCAGAGGAGCAGCAGCTTTAGAAGGCAAATGCCAAACTATATTCTAAATCCTTTGCTGATTATCACCTAGCATGATGTTCAGGAAACAGTGTTGCTGAGGAAGTCACTAGGTTCCATCTGCCAAGTAGAAGCTATTCTCCACTCAATCCAAGCTCCAAGGTGGCTGGATCCTGGGTGTGTAAGGAGAATGACTTAAAGCATTTACATTGGTGGATTTTAATTTATTGTTTGTTTGTTTGTTTTTCTTTTGGTTTTTAGAGACAAAGTTTCTTTGTGTAGCCCTGGCTGTCCTAGAACTAGCTCTGTAAACCAAGCAGGCCTCAAACTTGCAGAGATCTGCCTACCTCTTCCTCCCTAGAGTATGGATTAAAGGTGTGTACCACCACCACCTAGCTATTTTATTTTATCTTTTGGAATTGAAATAATAAAGACAGAAGCAGTAGTTGCATGTATTTATGTGTTTGTATACACATGTTCATGTGTGTAGGTGTCGGTGCATGTACACATGGACTCCATGTTGACATCTTCCACAATTGCTCTTCATATCATTTTTGGAGACAGGGTTACTTGATGAACCCAGAGTTCACTGATTGGCTAGAGTGGCTGGCCAGCAAGCCCCAGGGATCCTACTGTGTCAAAGTCAAAGTGCTGGGATTACAGGCAAGAACCACTTGGTTGGCTTTTTTATATGGGTTTTGGGTAATTGAACTCAGGTCCTCATCATTACACAGTAAGTACTTGACTGACTGTGCCATCTCCCCAAACTGTGAGAAAATTGTCTTTAAAATCAGTTTGTTTTTTGAAATATGTACCAAGATAATCATAAAATAGAAGATAACCCAATATGACAGTCATGATCAGAAGAGAACAATGTATGACGACGTCGTAATCACCAACAGAATGGCTGCCAGAACTTCCTGGGGTTGTAGGGATGAGAGCTCTGGAGCTGGTTTCATGTGCCTTGCAGCTTGGAAGCCTGAATTCTTCTTCCCTGATTTCCAGAATTGCATTAAATGCCGATGTCAGTCCTCCCTTCACAGACATTTAAATAAGTACTAAAAATCTTGTTTTGCTCATTTGCTTAACATCAATTTAAGACAGTTTGAACAGTTTGAATGGAGCAACATCATTTGTAATAGAAAATAGCAAATAATTTTTTGAAATGATGTATTTTAGGCTTTGGAAGATGTTTTGAGTATTTGCATAAGTAGCCATATGTCTCAAACTTTGGAAATTGCCAACATTTCAAATAAAATTGTGCATTCCTGTGAACAGATGAGGTGGTTACTGTAGTAGTTGACAAGAGACTGTGTAGTTTTGGGCAGAATCAGGTTTAGGTAGGAAGGCCACTTAATTCCTCTGTAACTCAGTTTCTTTAGCTACAAAATGGGATGGGACTTGTTTCTACTTCACAGCATTCTCTTTTATCGTATGTGTGTATATGGCTTATGTGTGTATTTGTAAAGCTGCAGATGCATATATGTCATGGTACACAGGTGGAGGGGGCAGAGGACAGCCTGATGCTTTCTACCTGGTTTGAAAACGAGTCTTCTGTGTCTTTCTACCAACTATGTCATGCTAGCTAACCTCAAAATCTGTGAGGAATTTCCTGTGTCTGCCTTTAATCTTCTCACCGCTGTTCTGGGATTGCAGATTCTAACAGCTGCATCTGGCTTTCTGTGAGGCCTGGGGGCTAAACCAAGGCCATGCTTGTCAGAGCTTTACCCACTGAGCTATCCCTCCAAAACTTCATGGAGTTCGTCTCAAGAACACATGAGATCTTGCTAATGAAGTGTTTTTTACAGTGGTTGGCACTACTGAGAGATTCTTATTCTATGTGGCATATGGTAAGACTCTCTCTCTTTCCTGCCTATTCTATTACACTTACCCCAATAACTGAATGTGTAGGTGGAAATAATAGATCTTGTTTTTCTTAATAAAATCATAAAAGTAGATTGCAAGGTCATTAGTAGCATCCTCCAAGGAAAAAAATCTTAAGACACATTGAATGCTGGAAAGTGCCTTGGAAATGTCTGACCCATCCCCCTTTCTGATGCTTGTACTCTTAGAGGCCCTTGCTGCTGCCACCTCTCCACTCTCTAGTGTAGAACCATTCATCATTAGCAAGCTCATCATTATGCTGAGATAAAATATGCTTCCCAGCATTTTCTGTTCAGTGACCCTGGTTCAGGCCTGCAAGGCAATGCAGAATAAATTGATTTTCTTTTTTAAATGAAGAGATTCCTGATACTTGAAGGTGCCTATTTTGGTCCCTTTGGGTCTGGTGTATGCCAGGTTTTCCATTTGCATGCCTTCAACCATTTTGCATGTGAACAATGTGTGTGGTAGGGCCCTTCCCAGTGCTGTTTACACAACCATG
>CABHPP010137357.1:25682-40797 GCA_902168425.1 Peromyscus attwateri
ACAATGTGTGTGGTAGGGCCCTTCCCAGTGCTGTTTACACAACCATGACTCAGGGAGACTGTTAAGAGTGGAACAGATCAAGTGCACCCACCGTGATTAAAATCAGAGCTGGGTTGCTCATCTTCGGAAATGCAAAATGAGCAGGTATCTGGGGGCTTGAGTATGAAAATGACCTCTGCAGCTGAGTGAGCCTCATGTGCCCTTCAACTTCCACGCAGCTTGTTCTCCCCACTGGCCAGTGGTTGTGTGAGACTTCATCTTGTTAAGTCCAGCACATGCCTCTTTGAGCCTATGTCTTCATCTAGTATATCTTCATTCTCATTTCACGGAATTTGTAATCATGATTGTCACACAATAATGTGTGCAAACATGACATTATTTAAAGCAAAACGTCCTATGGGACAAGTTCAGACAGAAGCCAACAACAGAGGATCCAAACCCTGTACTGGGTCAACCAAGACTTCGCTGATTCATTGAAGAACTATTTATTGCTAAGGACTGGCAGTATGGTTTAGTGGTGCAGTGCTTACCTAGAATGCTTGAGACCCTGAATTCCATCCCAGCTGGGGGCTTTGGGGGTAAGAGCAGTGATAAAGCACATGGGGTTCTTGGTTTGCTCTCCAGTATTATATCCAAAAATTAATAATTTATTGATAGATGTGGTATATCTTGGCTATAATCTCAGCATTTGCAAAGTAGAGGCAGGAGGACTGTGAGTTTAAGGCTAGCCTAAGCTAAAATACTGATACTCTGCCTTAAAAAAACAAGAGAGAGGCTGGAAACCAGAGGTAGAGAGTTCACCTAACATGCACAGTATCCTGGGTTCCATCACCAGCTTGGGAAAAAAAAGTGTTCAGCATTTAGGGAGATAGCACCCTCAGGAAATAGTTGTTCTTCTACAGCTTTCTAATAGATCATCTGCTAATTGGTTTGGAGGAAACTGTGATTCAATTTTTTTCAACTGTGTTCCAGTCATTGTTGGTAGACTGAGGCAGTCCTAGCAATATCCCAGTCAATTTGGGCCTCCAAGAAAAAGAACTTACGGGGAGAGACTTGATTTTGATTAAGGCATGTTGACTTCATCATTTTTCCCCAAGGGCTTATCTAATTTTTTTTTACAAATACATAATATGTACAGAAATTATTTAGGATTTGAAAACTGGATACCTCCATCCTCAAATTGAAACATATTCTTTAATATGCAAGCATGGAGTAGTTCTCAACCAGGGCTATTTTGACCCTTTGGGACATTTGGCAATGATTAGAGACAGTTTTGATAGTCCCAAGTGGTATTATTAGCATGTAGGCAAGGATGATGTTACATGTTCTCCAGTGCAGAAGGTATTCCTCCAGACAAATTAGTGGGGTAAGATGTCAGTAGTGATGGGGCTCTGAGAACCATTATTAGAAGGAGGCAGTACAATTGAGTTGTCAGATTATGTTGGGCTTTGGGTCTTGAGTTGGAAACATGCCTACATTGATGCTTATGCTTTTGTTTTAGCATATGTAGTATGATGCTGATAGTAATATGGGCAGAAAAGACAACTGAGGTAATGTATGGGAGACTCCCAACACAGCATCTGGACCAGAGGTAATGGAATAATTAAATGATGGTTTTTGTTATTGTTGATTTTTTTTCTTGCTTGATAGTATACATTTAGTTGTCATGAGTGAATATTTAGAAGTACCTAAGAAGTACATAGCATTTCCACATTATTTGCATGTGTGTGTTTAAAGAAACAGCTGATGGCGGGCATGGTACATGTCTTTAATCCCAGTACTTTGGAGGCAGAGGCAGGCAGATCTCAGTGAGTTTAGGACCAGCCTGATCTACAAAGTAAGTTCTAGGACAGCCAGGACTGTTATACAGAGAAACCCTATCTTGAAAAACCACACACACACACACACACACACACACACACACACACACACAGAGAGAGAGAGAGAGAGAGAGAGAGAGAGAGAGAGAGAGAGAGAGAAACATCCCTATACAATTTGATAACTCAATGTTAGATAGCTCCAAAAATGACATGATGTCTTCTGTGCCTACCTTCCTGAGATATTCCACCAAGATGAGATGCTGAACTGCCAAATGGAGCAATTTTTAATGACTACTCAAAGTTTTTATTTCCACATACGAATATGAATACACTCACATTTTTAGACTGAAATAAATATTCTAATATTCTATAGTTGAGCATGTAGGCTAAAGTAAAGGTAATGCAACTAAAACAGTTTAAAATCAGAATATCAACAGAGATTCACTTGATCACCAGATATCATTTGCTTTACATAGGATTTGATAATCATGTTATTTAATCTTTATTTGTAATATGAATAGTCTTGGGAGTTCTTGCCAATTTGTAGAGAGTATATCCAAAGATGTACATTCTTATTTAGTACCCCTCAAAGGCTACATGATTCAGACTTTCAACTGTAATACTTGCTTTCAATGATGTAATGATGATAACTTTGCAAATTTGTACTCCAAATAAAGCCTCTGTAGCAACTCAAGAGTTTACAAAGCAGAAAGCTTAGAAATAATATTGTGTATTGAATTAGAATCTGATGGGCTAAGGTAATAGGCCAAATGCTTCTGAGCCTTATGATTCTCATGCTGAAATCCCAACCCACCATGTGATGATATTCAGAAAAGAGGTCTTGGGAGGTAACTGTATCACAAAGGTGGGACTCTTCTGAACGGAACTGGTTTTCTTATATAAGAGCGCCTGAAAGAGTTTCTTTCTGTAGTGAGGGCATACTAGATAGAAGAAGATGGCAGTCTGCAACTCTCACCAGAACATGATATGCCAACATACTGATTTCAGACTTCCAGTTTTCAAGTCTGTGAAAACTAAATCCCTGATGTCTATTAGTCACCCAATCTACAGTGCTCTGATACAGTATCTAGACAGACAAAAGTATAAGAAAATATAGAAGTTTGTGCATGGAATGGGCACAGAAATTCCTGTAGCATCCATTAGTTCCACTTGGTATTAAACAGGAGTTGGCAAGATTTTCTTAGATACAAAGACTGTTTGGTTTTTCTTTTGATAATCTTAACAGACTGATAATAACCTTCCAAATTTCAATAACAGTACATTGTCACTGATCTTAATTGAACATGAAAAGTTGAGCTGGTGTTCGATTTGAACCTTCTGCCATCCTGTCCAGATACTGGAAGTTACCAATATCTTCTAGCTACAAACTCTGTGACCTATAACAGTGAGCTGCCTGTGAGATATAAAGTAGTGCAATATTGGCACAAGTATTATGGAAGTAACCAACCACTTTTAAAAATTGGATTTAAAGCCCACTCCATGAGATGGAACCCATACCTGACACTGCTAAAGTGGCCAGGAACCTAAGACTAGATAGGTCACAGGCCTAGCGGCAAACCTGTCACTATTATTATTCTGTCAATATTAGTGTACTATGTCTAAAGGGACATAGCAGTAAAATGTTATATACTCATAGATAAGTGTATTACTAACACTTCATCAAGCTTCTTGTGGTAAATTATAATTAACAGATACTCACAATTGGACAATATACGGAGAGTGAGAGACATTGAAACACTCAGTTATAAATGGATGTCTTCACCTTTGAGCTTCAGGGACCAATGCCAAAAAAGAAGCAGAAAGATGTATGAGCCGGAGGTGATAGATGACTCCAGGGAAATGATGCCTTCCAGACACAACAGGACTGATGCACATATGAACTCACAGAGACTGTGGAAGTATGCACAAGACCTGCAAACGTTGAAGCGAGACAAAATCCCAGCACTGAAAAGTGGAGGCAAAGTCCCAGCCTTAGCCAAGAATCCATCTGCAATTGAGACCTGCTGGGAAAGGGAAAATCAGTTTTCTGCAGTGAAGCATCATTCCAGGGTGGGCTCCGTGCCGGGAGTAGTCGGGCAACACAATCAAGCACCATAGTATTTTGTGGACTGTTTTTTCATTTGTTTTGTCTTGTCATTTTTTTTGTCTTAAAGTTTTTGTTTGACTGTTTTTTTTTTTTAATTTTCTCTTTTGTTTTGGTTTTGAGAGAGACTGAACATGAATTTGGGTGAGTAGAGAAGTAAGGGGATGTGGGAGGGTCTGGGGGAGGAGAAAGCATAGTCAAAAGAGAAAGTTAAAAAAATGGAAACCCTTTACAAATCTAGATAAAGTCTCCTTTAAGTGAAATTCTTTTAGCCAATTTTTCATAAAATTATTGAATGAAATTATATGTGTTGGTGTATAAACATATTATGATAAATCTACCATTTATGGTATGTACAATTTGCCTCTTTATTTAGACTTGACAAATATTTCCTAGACATTGACTTTAGCAAATGAAATAATCACAGATATGCTATAAAATATACTGTTCTTTTAGGGAACTATATTAATAGTCTTATTCATGGATTTTAAATAAATGTATTAAAATATTTAGACTTGCTGAAAATGTTTATCCAATAAATTATACAAGCTGATATTTAATAAACTATTTTTTAAATTATTAGTAGAAAGTAGAAATCAAAATTTGGTTTGTACAAAGGCACCCAGCAGAGAGTAAGTGAGCTGCACTGTTTATCTTTCTGTGCCGCTTTGACCACAGCCTAGTAAACAACCTTCTCTGGAAGCAACTGGTAACTGAATCTTCATGCTAATTCTACTGGACTTTCTCCTGACTGCTGGAGCCCAATTATGCCAACATATTACACTATGTACTGTTCTCTGGAAAACACCAAATCCACTTTGTTCATCCAACATTTAAATGAGGCCAGACCTTAAAACACAGGGAACAACTTACTTACAACATTTAGTTTCGCAGATGCATCTGTTTTTCAAGCTTAGAATGGAAGGCTAAAGCAGCCTATCTTACGGTAAGGCATGTGCCAGGACAGGTGTGTGGAAGGGAACTGGCCACAGTGATATCACATGAGTGGGAAGCCTGGAGTTTCTCTGGTGCTTCCAGATTTTACAAGCAGGGCTGCAGTTCTGTAGTGTAGTTGAGCCTGACAATTGGCCAGGTGTCACAAAAGCTGTGTGACCACCAGATGTAGCCCTCGCCACGGAAGGAGATGATCATTTTATTAATTACCCCTCAATTAGTTGATACAAAGAAGAACATGCAGTAATTTAGTGATAACGGTCTGATTAAGACTCAGTGCTTAAAAGGTAGGTGCTTGACTAGAAAGCCATCAAACGATAGCATCTCCTTTATTGCAAAGAAACACTGAACATTTCAAATAGCTTATTTGGATATAAGCACATTCAGTAGCTAAGCCAAAATTTAAAAAAATCAAAACATTTAATTTGAAGCTTTTCTATACGCTTATCTACTCCACATTCACACCAGAATATTAGCAATAATTATTACAATTATCTGTACACACATCTTGCATTTTTTAAAGAAATAACAAAGACCATTCTGAAACCTAGCTTTAAGTGTAGTAAATACATGTAACTTGAACATGCCATTGATTTAATTTTGCTTACATTATAAAGAAGCATCAAGACTAAAAATCTGCATATCAAAGAAACCATTACTGAAATGAAAGGGCAGCCTACAGGGTGGCAAATAAGATTCGTAAACCACACATCAGATGAGGATTAGCACCTAAGGATTAGCCTAACATGCAAACATAGGGCTAAGTTTAAACAAATAAAGAGGACTTGAACACACAGTTTTCCAAAAAGGAAATAAAAATAGTCAACAAGTACATGAAGGGGTACTCAACTTCTCTAATCATTGGAGAAACACAAATAGAAATCATTATATCACTGCAGATCTGTTACCATAGTTTTTCTGAAAATTATAAGAGATAATAAATGTTCATGAGGTGTGGATAAAAGGGAATCCTTGTACATTATTGGCAGAATGTAGAGTGTAATAGCTATTATTGCAAAATAATATAGAACTTCCTAAAGAAGCCAAATGAGGCCACCATAGGGCCCTGACACTTTCTTCTGAGAGATCACCACAAAAATTAGGTCATTACCTTGTAAGGATACTTTCACATTCATGTTCACTGACATCACAACAGTCAGTGTAAAGAAGTAGCCCAGGCAAAGCAACAGGTGAACAGGTGAATTGGAACATATGTATGGGAGTGTACTATTCAGCTCTTTATGAATGTACCTAAAGAACATTCAGCCACATGAAATACACTAGACCCAGAAAGGATAGTAATGCATGACTCACTTGTATAATTGTAGAATGGGGAAGGAGAGAGATGTAGAAACAAAAAGAAATGCGTCATTCACTAGATCAAGACTGGGGGTGATGACCAGTGGCAGAGCAAAGGATACAGATGTGTAAGCAAAACTAGTTCAAAGCCAAGGACAGTAGCTTAGAGCATCATAGCTGGCCTTTGCTCAATGAGTGGATGGTGGTGCCTCTGCCAGCAGGAAGATGGGAAACTGTGTGAGGTGATAGAGATGTTTGTTTTTTTCTCTAGAGTAAGGATGTTACTCTTTGTACGTGAGTTATAATGTCCTGCTATATACCTTAAGTATAATTTAGCTTTTTAAATGACCTAAAACAATTTGAGGACTGGGGTTGTACCTCAGTGGAGTAATTGCATAGTACCTGAACAAGTACATAAGACAAAAACTTCATTAAAAATTTAAAAATTAAATAAACATATATTTATTAAGAACATTCTACAATATTGGAAGGTAGAGGCAGGCGGATTTCTGTGAATTTGAGGGCAGCCTAGTCTACAGAGCTAGTTCTAGGACAGCAAAGGATACACAAAAAAACTCTGCCTTGAAAATAAAAACAAAATCAAAATGAAACAAAAACAAAAAAGAAGAATATATTACAAGTAAAAAATTAAAATTCTAGTTAGCTATAAAGGAAGAGCTAGGAACAAAAATGGTATAACGTCTCTTATAATGAATGTCTCTTTTTTCTTAGGATATAACTATATTCATCAACATATGCTCTAAATTGAGATTGTCAAACTGTCCTAAAAACTGCAAAAATAAACAAACAAACAAAAACCCCATCATTCCAGGAATTCCAAGTATGTTTTTATTCATTTATTTGGTGTGTATACATGTTTGTTTCTGTGTGTGTACACACATGGCCAGGCATGAGTACATGGCGATCAGAGGACAACTTTCAGAAGTCAGATCTTACTTTCAACCATGTGGGGCCAGGGATCAAACAGATCATCAGGCTTGGTAGGAAGCACTTTGACCCACTGAGCCTCTTGCCACCCCCTGTGTATCCTTTTGGCATGTGTGCTTTTGTGGGGGACTTTACATCAGTGTTTATATCTTTGGGGAAATGGGTGGTATTATTGAAGCTTCATGAGTTTTTTAAAGCAATCAAGGTTTTTAGCTTCTTTACTCTTTCACTGTGCATTGATACACCTCCAAACCAAATGCTCTCCAATGTATGATCTCTTAAACATTAAGACAGTCTTTGAAGGGAGTTGGGCCATTTCATTGTGTGTTGTACTTAAGTAATGCTTTAAGTAGAATGTTCCCTGGGTTCTAAAATTGTCAGTCCATGTGTAATTAGGAGTGTTCTCAACTAGATCATCTTGGTTAGCAAGAGATGGGTGGATTATTCTGGAAAACTACTTAGCAAGCCATGAATAGCAATTAAATGTGAAAAGACTAAATTTCTCTTTAAAATGGGTTGTTGCCATAACTTAACGTGGCAATGTGACTATTTTTAATTGCTGTAGAAAGTGCATTTCATAAAGTTGATTTTTTTTTCCTGCTGAGAGCTAGTTTCATATTTTGGACCTCTTACATTTTGTAATATTCAGCAAGTGTTCTGCCTTTGTGGTACCTTTTGATTCATGGTGGATAAAAAAATGTAAAGGTTAGTAAAGATACTGTCATCTTTCTTAAATAAAGAGAGAAGATGAATATCTTGGAGAAATTGAGTATTTCTCTCCACGAGATTACATGACCTTATCTTACTTCATTATGCTTTCTCGCTTTTTATTCCCAGAATGATTATACTTAACACTGACACTTAAAGATGGTCCATTTTAAATTCAAACAGGAGGAACTTCGATCCATATTCTATGCCAATATTAGGATTCTGGAAGGTTGCAATCTGATGATTACACATGTTTGCACTGCCTGTCTTGAACACCATGGGTCTCTTGCCATCTGTGGTCCCAAGGTCTGTCTTCTCATAAGGAACTGATAACTGTCCCCTCCTTTAGTAAATAACACTACATCACAGTCTGTTGCCTCTAGTAACTACAGACACTCAGTTGCTTAAACCACCTTGGTCATTCAAATTGCATTTTCTTTTGTCTCTAAATTGCAGATGGAAATAGAGAGGAGGGTATGCCTTCAATGCAGGGTGAAAGATTAGTCATTGTGCACAATTTATTTCAAAGGAGAAAATTAATAAATGTCAAGAATGGAAATTTTTCTCCTTGAACTTTAAATGTCTGTGAAGAAAGTGTTGGAGAAGAATAAGTCTGGCAACATTTATACATGTTTTGATTGAACTGACAGTGAAAGTAACTCCTAATATTTTACTAACTAATACTAATTATTGAGCACAACCATTGTAAATATAGCTTCATGTGCTGGTTTTAAAAGATGAAAAATCTTGACCCCAGTTAAAATAGAAGGTGGGGAAGGGACCCACCTCAGCTCTATACTCTTCTGGGATAGCTCTTTCCCTGAAACCTTAACTAGGATTTTTGGAAGTGCCACAAGAAGAAAAAGACGAGCCAATGAAAGTAGTAAATGCCACTGTCTTATGTCCCCAGTTGCTCTTCGTTTTGATGCTTTGCAACCCTGATTGCAGAGCTGCAGGTCAGAATGAACAGTCAGCTGTAATTATTCCAGTCACACCTCCTCACAATGAAATCTTTATCCCGTGTTTACAGCCGTCTTTGGCAGGGGCTGTCTTGCTGTCTCTAAACTAAGAAGAACCGCCCTTTGGCTCCTCTCGGCATCAGCTGCCTGAGTTTCAAGCTGGGATGCCAACTATCAGACTTCCTTTTCTTCCAAAGTGGACTTCTTCTTCTTCTACTTTTTTTTAAGGGTGAAAAGACCTATTCTCACCAACCCCCCATATATTCTGGCTGATTTATGTCCTAGCCAGCAGCTCTTCCTTCCGTATCTCTTTACATTTTCCCTCCTTCCATGGACTGCCACTAGGCAAACCACATTTAAAGTCCAAAATTGTACAAATAAATAAATAAAATGCTAAGCACACAGTACTCACCACTATGAGGGGAGAAAATTCAAGGATTGGGTTTGGGTAGAGAGAAATCAAGGAAATCTTTCTATAACTTTGTCACCAGTGAAAGACATAGTGCTTCTCAGTGGCTCTCTTAATGAAGTCCAGCTATTTATTTAAACTCATCAACAGCTGTAGACTGAAGAGCCCCAGAACTGGAGGAAAATTGAGATGCACACCAGAGTCTGAAAGCAGACTGCTGAGTCCTCTGGTACGGTAAAAACTCTTTGTTCAGGTCTAGAAGAAGGACAGAAGTCCTTCCAGAGCAAGGTCAGGAGCAGACACTATTATCATTTAAAGTCTCCTAACAGAGGTGGCAAAGGACCTTGCTTAGACATCTCCCACCATCTGATGGAGTCTCCTTCTTGAATCTGAGAACACAGGACAACCAGTGCTGGGTCCCCAGCCCTATACTGCTCCAAAGATAATTCTAGAACCCTTAACTGCTTTGTAAAGACCATGCATCTTATCTCTCATTCCAGTCTTGAAACCTTAACTGACTTCTCTTAATGATCTCCCCTCTCAACCCACAGTACTTACAACAGTCATACTGCATCTCTGGAGAGAACTGGGTCATAAAGTTTTACAGAGGAGAAAGGTAGAAGGGGGTTAGTTCACTAGTACAAACATTGATTAAATTCCCCAGCAACTCTCTCCAAATTAAAGATATATTTTTCTACAAGTGTGCACAAGAATGTCAAGAATGCTAAGTCATTTTTATGATTGTACTTTGCTTTTCCATTTTAATGTCACACTGCCACATGGTACACTTGCTAAAAATTTACCTCCTAAACCTGCGAGGTAGCAAACTTTTCACAGAACATTAACATTGGGTGTTTCATAGACTGTCTTTTCTCAGGATGCTCAAAGCACTTTTTAAAATTCAAAATTAGACCATGCCATGAGAACAGTCCTATCAGGAAAGGCTGCTGGGTGCGTTGGCAAATCAGAAGCACAGGAAAGGTCACAACAAAGTCAGTGGCCAAGCACCGCAGACTCTAAGAGCTTGATTCCAGTATATACACGTCCCACTCGCGCTGCATGGGTCTCTCTTCTCTGGCAGGAAGGGATGTGGCCAGCTTAGAGGCTTGACCTCATCTCCTGCACTCAGTAACTGCCAGGTTGTTCTCCCTTACTCCTGCTGTGTTTTCTGCTTCCTCAGCAGGGCCAAGACTGCACCCTGGAACGGATATGATCAAGGGCTAAGCCAAGAGGGTAGCAACCAACCTCAGGTGTCCTTGAGGCTTCCTCCTGTGTCTAAAGGGAAGGTTGCCCCTGCTAGGGAGCATACTCTTAAGCCTGAAGGGGTCATGTAACTACAAGCAAGCGACTAGCCTATGCTGTAGAAATACACCAGAGGGGAAAGGTGGGTCAAGTTCAGGGTCGAGGAAGGCTCTGCTTCCCTCTGAGGAAGAGACAGGAAGGAAAGTGCTTAGGGATATAGTGAGCAGCTACAAGCATGGTGCCTGTGCATTACAGTTACGACTTTCTGTTGTGTGTTCTGTTCTCAGCTAGATTTAGTCCTTGGCCAGATCCCTGACACCATAATTCTGGGGCATTTATTTCCTTTGATGGAGACACATCAGAGACTAGAGGAAGTCTGGGTACATTATGTGGGGGACAGCGGCTGCAGACTCAATTTCTGCGCGATTATAGTAGTCAAATCCTCCAATCCTTCCTGATGTCCATGCCAGTAAAAGCGGCATTAATAATAATCATTGCGATTCCACAGTAAACCCTGAATCTACCCAACGTTGAACTCCGCTGTTCTCTCGTGCCAGGATGCCAATCCCACTTCTATCTACGTAGGTAGGTTCAGCTAGGAAAGGACTCTGGCATTGCCTCGAAGCTGCCCTCCAGATTCCAGCCGCCACAGCGCCGCCCAGGCCAGCTCACAGTCTGTCTATTGCTTAGGACAGGTTGGGACTTCGCGGAGGCGTTTTCTTTGCAGAGCTGAACGTTTCACCTTATCTGACCTCCTCCACTCGCCTCCTCACCTCCCGGTTCTATCCAAACCTCACCACCAGACAAGCAGAACTCAAACCACCCGCGCACAATTCAGAGCTTTCCCAGGGACTGCCAGGACTCGGGGACAGGAAATCCGGGGAGTTGGTGATGTCCGGCAGGTGGCAGGGACTAGAGTCACCACCACATTCTCCTCCCACCGCAGAGCTCTGGCGCGGGGGAGCCTAGTACCCTAGAGCTAGGATCCGCCAGTAGGTTCCTGCTCCTCCCCAAAGCCTCAGTCTCAGATACTCTGCTCCGGGAACAGCTACCCTATTGGAGACTCAGGCAGCTTCTCTCTTGGCAGTCTGAGGGAGATGTCACTGGGTACCAGAGAAGCGAAGGGCCTGGGTCAATCTTCTGGCACCCCGCGCTCCCCATGTCACCATCACTCGGTGCGCACAAACCCAGTATCCAGCGTACAGCACTCTCCACCTGCCCCTCTGTCTCCTTGCGCAGCGGCTTTCCTGCTCCCAGACCAGTCCCCTAGCTGAGGCGATCCCTTTCTGTCCCCTTTCCCCCCAAAAGTCCCAGGAAGTGGAGCTCAGGCCGGCAGTGATACCCCTCAAGCGGCAGATAGTAGAGGGGAAGGTGCGGCACGGAGCTGAACCGCGCGTGGGGTACTCTGGTGGCTTTTCCAGAGTGACCTCCGGTGCCTGGGGACAGACCCCAGCCCTCTGCTTTACCTGGCACGGCGGGCGACTCCCCGGAGACGTTGAGACTCCTCCGTAGCGGTTGTACAGCTCACATCGTTGCCTTCCCCTTCGAGCGAGCCGGTGTCCCAAGTCTCTCAGCCCCAGCTAGCGTCGCTGCCCCCACCCCACCCCCCTTTCCCCCAAGTCAAAAGTGTCACAGCTCTGCTGCCTTCGGATGTTTCCAAAGTCTCCGCGCAATCGCCAGGAGTTGAGAACTGATGACAAGCACTGCAAACCCGCTGATGTCCGCGGCCCCAGGTCTCCGCCTGGAGGGTGAAAAGAGCCGCCCTGTCCTCCTGGTCACAGTCCCCGGAGCGCTGCGCGCGGTCCGCTTCCTCCCCTCCCTCGCGCCTTCCCTAGCCCGAGTGGCTGCCGCCTGCCTGCACGGCGGGTCCTGGTTCCCCTGCTCATGAATATTCCGATAGAGGCTAATGCTGTTGAAGTAAATTGAATTAGCCAATTGGTGCCAGGAATGTGCGCTCGCTCCTTCCTTCTGAGGAGCTGTCTGGAACCCCACCAGAAGAAAGCAATTAACGTCCGGTTGGCACCCTGTGGTTTAGACCAGCGAGGGGCAAAATGGGTTAATTCTTTAAATGCCATTTAAAAACCACATTTAAATATTTAAACTTCTTTATTGGCTGGGGGAGTTAGAAAGTGCTAACCCAGAAGGGAATGAAAGAGAACAGAGGGCAGGGTGGGGACGCTGGTGTGTGTGTGTGTGTGTGTGTGTGTGTGTGTGTGTGTGTGTGTGTGGAGGGGGGGCGGCCCTGGCGCATCTAAACTTTGTCAGGAAGTTGAGGTGACTGATTTTGCATAGCCTCTGGGTTCTCAGAAGCAGTCCCTGAGTCGGACAGAAAAAGAGGTGCAAATGGGGTCATAGAGGAGATGGGTATTAGCCCAGGTTGACCCTGAGGATGTGGAGAACTCAGTGATATTTTCAGAGGAAGGCTTGTGGGGAGATGGCAGAGGGAGCCTGACTCAGGGAGTGTTTAGAAAATGTTAAGATTTCTTTTGTTCTCACAGCAATTTTAAAGTTTTCAGCCTATGGGCTAAGTAGGGGTGATATGAAGCCATCCTAAGGGCGAGATGTTTCAGGAGGGTTGTATGTAGCTTGTGGCCCCAACACGAAGTTCCAAGTTTGATTCCCAGAGCCCGCAAGAAAAAGATGGGAGCACTAGGTAGAGGCAGATGGATCAGGTGGGTCCCTGAGGCTCACTAATCAGCCAGCAGATGGATCAGGTGAGTTAGAGGCCAAGGAAAGACCCTGCTTTCAAGTCGGTCAATCAATCGATCAATCAGTCGGCGGGCAGTACCTGAGTTGAGGGGGATACTAAGGCTAACCTTTGGTCTACACATGACTGATCTAGAAGGCACTGCCTGTTTCATAGTTCAAACCTTTCTTCCTGGAATCAAATTTTTAAAATGTCAAGAAGGGGCTTCCCTTGTCCCAAATCCCACCCTGAGTGGGAAGTTCCTGATTAAGGGAGGGGTTACTGCTTGCAGCTTTGGTACAGTGGATGAGCAGCCCAGCTGAGAATTTGTCCAGTTATGCCTCTATATCTCCTTCCAGTCCTCCAGCGAGAGTGTTTAGGGTTTCCTCCCCATCACTGACCTCCTAAATACAGAAGCTAGTTTGGTTGAATTAGTATGTTAATGAAAGATAAACTGTGCAAATGCCTTGTGGCAAAATGATCTATATAAACAACCAATAAAAAATATGTACTTAAATAACCACTGCAACCCCCAAATACAAGACAATGTTAAATGTTCTAGTTAAGGCAACTGTGCCGTATTTCTGAGATTTCAGGAGGCCTAGAAGCAGAACTCATATTTGTAATAATATAATTATCAATACTGAGCAGCTAATGTTTATTGAGAATAAGTGTGATGGATTTGTGTAACACGAGCCCATCTCATTTAATCTTTCTAAATACTATAATCAGAATCTGTTACAATGTTGTACAATTTAGTAAATGAGGCAGGTGAGGCCTAGAAGGCCATTAGTATGCCTAAGCAACATAATTCATAGGTTGTAAGAAGTCACCCATTGCAGCCAGTCCCTCGACATCAGGCCACCAGTAGCTTATACTGCCTCCTAACCTAAACAGAGAAAGTATCTCCCAATTTTATGAAGGGACCTGTCTTTGCTGATAAATCTGAACCAAAATTTGGTGAAATCTCTTCACCAAAATATTTTTTTTGTTTTACAAAAACACTATAAGAAAACAAACTGAACAATTCATATAGAATAGACATGTTGCTTTTGTATAGCTGTGACCCAAATGTCTGAGAGATCAACTTAAAGGAACAAAGATGGAATTTTGGCTCAAAGTTTCAGGCCTTTCTGACCACAGTCCTTGATGCTGTTGATCCTGGGCCTGTGATGAGACAGAATATCATGGTAGTGACCTTGTGGAGGAGGAAGGTAAACATATCACAAATGCCAAGAAGCAAAGACTAAGGAAGTGTCTGGATCTAGGTATCAGATCCAAAGCATGTCCCCAGTGACCTCCTTCTCCCAGCTGGAATCCAGAGCCTCCCCAAATAGCATGAGAGCTGGGGGCTCAGCACTCAACACACAGCCTGTGAGGGCACATTTCATGGCTAAGCCATAGCAGGAAGTTAATTTGCCTCATGGTTCTGGGTCTTGGGAAGTCTAGAAGCAAGGTACCAATGTCTACTGAGGTTTTCTTGCTGTATTTAAAGAAGGTGGATAACACAACAGGAAAGATGAGCAAGTGCACTTGCCTTTCTCCATATTCTTATAAAGCCAGTAATGTCCTCATCCACATGGTTTTTCATCTAATCCTAGTTACAAAAGACTCCATTTCCAATTGTCATTAAAATATGACTTTGGAGATTAAGTTTCTAACATAAGAACTTTTAAACCAAAGGAAAAAGTGTAATGGCTAATATGTCTAACTTGACTGGGTGTTTCTATAAGGGTGATTTGGGGGATGAACATTTAAATTTGAATACTGAGTAAAGCAGGTTACCTTCCACAAGGTGACTGGGTCCTGTTCAACCAGTTGAAAGTCTCAGCAGAACAAAGTTTGTTCTTATCCAAATAATAGATGATGTCACATGATGGTCGGAAAATTATGGCATCTGCTTTGCAGATTTGGGGCTTGCTAGTTCTTCTGTCTGTCTGTTATCTATCTATCTATCTATCTATCTATCTATCTATCTATCTATCT
>CABHPP010137358.1:0-22068 GCA_902168425.1 Peromyscus attwateri
AAGTAAGAGTCACTGAGGGTAGATGTTGGCAGAACCAAGTGCAATTAAAGTGGGTTTTGTGAAACAGTCAGTAAAATTAAAGTGCTCTAATTAATTGAATTGTATAACTTTCCATAGTAGACCTGTAATGATAATAAACGCTATCATGATAAAAACTTACTGGGACTATAAAATGCAGTTAGTCAACTAATACATTTACATAACTCTAGAAGGGTTTTCATTTAATGTGGGACTGCTACTGTTTAAACATCAATTAAAATTCACCCCAAGCCCCAAAGTGCCCTGAGAGCTCTAGGTACAGCCATAGAGAAAGAATATGGCATGGTTCTAGATGGTATTTTGACAATTTTAAATCTAAAATTCTTCTTCTAAAATCTCTCATTTAAAAAACAATAAAGTTAGCCGGGCAGTGGAGGCACACGCCTTTAATCCCAGCACTCTGGAGGCAGAGCCAGATGGATCTCTGTGAGTCTATGAGGCCAGTCTGGTCTACAGAGCGAGATCCAGGACACAGAGAAACCCTGTCTTGAAAAAAACAAAAAAATAATAAAAATAATAAAGTTTTGAGTGGGGAAGCCTGCCCATAGCTCTCTTTCCTAGTCCATAGGCAGAAGCACTTGATCGACAGAAAGTCTGTGGCTTGTTCCTACAATCCCCTCCCTTCCCACCCACCCGCCGCGGTCTCCGCTCAGTAGAAGAGACTCGGCGGGAAAGTACTTACTTCCTTTCCTCAAGCAAGGCGATCTCTTTTTTGACCTCATGGTACTCCTCTGCTATCTGGCAGTGTTGCCTAAACACCTGCATGGATTCTACGGAGTCGTGACGCGGCGGCAGAGGCTGCACAGACAAGGAGAAGCAGTCAGTCCACGGCCTCAGAAAGCGGCGCTGTCAGTCAACATGGCACAGGGTGGGTGAGAGGATCCTGGTGACATCGACTTTCCTGGGACATTCATGGACATCTCGCCCCTGAGCCAGAGCTCTGAGACCCACTACTACCTGTCAGCTACCTGCCATGTGTGGATGAAAAATAAGTTTCCCATTGATTTGGGATTCCCCTTGGAAATTGCAAACTGCCATAGAAAAGATCAGGGGGGATGCTCCTGTTGTCTGTTTCAATTCCCCGATTTTGTCTAGGCCCACGGTCCTGAGACACAAGCCCACGGGAGTGGGGCGCAGTCCTATGAAACAGCTCTCTTCTGAGAAGCTGCTCAGCTCAGAGACAGGCCGCTAGGCTGCGGGTGGTGCTGGCGGGGAAGGAGGACCAGACCCCTAATTCCTGCTCATGGCGTCTGAGGGTGAACAGAGAACAGGTTTGAGCTTCTTCTTTCCCCCCAACTATGAGGAAAACAGGTGCACGGGGCAAGCTTTTCTACATAGAACATGAAAAAAAAAATCCTACCTCCAGAAATCATTTTTAACTAAAACTGCCATGAGTTTTTGTTCTTATTTCTACATCAGCAATGTGTGATTTAAAACACTACTGCTTGGAATGGTGGTTAATTGTCTTTTAAAGTGTTTGTATATCATCGCCTAATGACTTACAGGAAAAAATACCTAAACTCTGAGAAGCATGAAAGTTTGTTGTGGAACAAGTTGTTTGGTCTTGTCTGTCACTATGATCTATGCAGGTAAACTGTGTCTGACTAGTTACCATTCTCACTCACTTAGACTAGTAAAGTGTGAACTAGTGGATGGCTTCCTCTTTGCTCCTATATTCTTCAAACACACGGATTTCTTCAGCTGTTGTGTTTCCTCAGTAAGTAACAGAAATTCAAGTGTGTGCTCTGGCTGATAGCTAAGAGGACCCTTCTCACGCAAAGGAAGCAAAAGTCTAAATGGACATATGCATTATTGACATGTCACACTGAACTTTGTTAATATGCACAATGAACACATCAAATAATAAGAAGTTCTACAATATTTTCAAATTCTGATTAGGACAAAGTTTACATTCATGTGAAATCCTCATTGTCATTTAACTCATGTGGAGTATAACAATAATCACTTTATCTGGCTTCTTTCCCTGGATCCCTGTGAGCACATTCACAACATCCACCCAGCTGACTGTCACCATTATCCTTTTTAACACAGAAATAAATGGAAAACCAGAACACAGTAGCACGACAATCTAATTCACCCCAGGAGATGAAGCCATTGCCAAAGGAATTCAGAATCCTGGCTCCTCCAGTCGGTGTCCCAGAAATCTCAACACACTCACCAATTTTCACCTGCTCTGCTGGCAAGTTACCAGGTGTAACAGTGAGTGGCATGAAAGCAACATCCCCGGGCTCCCCAGCCAAGCTTTTAAATCATCTGTGCCCTGTTAAAGGACTGGCCTCCTGGCAGCCATGGCATTACACATCCCGTCTTGCCCTCATGAACACCACATAAGCCACATTCGTTCAAGCAGGATTCAGCACATCACTTGCCATGTGCAAGTACCTGAGCTGCAAATTCAGCCACTCGCTACCTAATACCTCAGCCCAAACAGTCTAAAGTGCTCCATAAAAGGTTCTGCATGCCTAAGAGACTAAAGATGGTGGCAGTCACGGCAGAATCATCCTTTCTGCTATGGTTTAAGAAAACTGAACATCACAAGAACGCTTCCTCCAGGCGAGGGAGATTTCTCCCTGCTCCTTCCTTCACTCGGCACCTTGTGATTCTTTTAAAGAACTGGGATGTCTTTCTCCATCACTTTCGATTTGTTCTGTTTTTAATTTTATGAGTCAGAGTGTCTTTGCTTGAGTGTTTGTCTGTGCACCTCAAGCATACAGTGCCCCAAAAGCCAGAAGCTGTCAGATCCCCTGGAACCTGAGTGACAGACTCTGCTGAGCTGCCGTGTGGATGATGGAAATCGAACTCGCATCCTCTAGAAGAGCAGTGACTGTTCTCAAGGGCTGAGCCATTTCTCCGGCCCCTTTACTTCTGTTTTTATTTGCACTTTAGCATGCTACCACTGAGTGACATCTCTAGGCCTTTTACGTTTTTAATTTTTGGACAGTGTCTTGCTAAATTGCACAAACTAGCCTTGAGTTCATTTGCTATGTATCCCAGGTGATCCTCAAACCTGTCTCCTCAGGCTTCAGCCCCTCAAGCAGCTGGGATTACAGATGGACACCACTGCATCTGGCTAACTGGCGTCTCTTAATTGTAGAAATTAGATACTGTATTTTGGAAGGGGAATGAGACCTGTGGGAGACAGGAGGAGGAAGAGGTGAGGATAATGGGGGGGTGGTGAATACCATCGAAGCACTTTATGTACATAGATGAAAACGCCATAACAAAACCTAGTTTTTACAGTTAATATCAGCTTTCAAAACTATTTGAAAGGATGGTTTTTTTACCTAGGCAGTTTGGTCATACTACTAAGGGCGTGTGGAACTAGCTAGGCAGCTGGACTGTATACTTGGAATTGACTACCATAGCAAGCTTTATTTTCTTTATTTTAAACCATAATCCATGTTGATGCAAAGACAGTTTTCTATGAGACTTTTCTCTTTCCCACTCCATCTAAGATGCCTTCCTTCTGGAGTCTGTTGCCCGAGCTTGCCTCATCTGTACTCAGCTTTTGTCTTCCCCGATCCTTTTGCCAGGGAACTTCAAATTTCTCACCACTTTAAAATTTCCAGCCATTCACTACTTAACCACAAATGTTGCTGAGCAAATCAAGATGTTTCCTGGTCAGCAGAATCCACTGTCATTTGAAGACACTAGACATTTATCCCAGCCCCGAAAATTCATTGAAGAATTTGTTTACGTGCCTGCCATTTGCATCCCAGAAGAAATTCCAATCAATGAAAGTTTTAGAACTAATGCAATTTAGAATAATGGTGTGCTACTCTGTGCCTCTGAATACCCATTGCCACGCTTTTTCAAATAGGCTCTTATGTCATCAAGTTGGCTATGAACTGACTATGTTGCTGAGGATGGCCTTGAATTTCTCATCTCCCTGCTTCTACCTCTGTGTGCCACCAGACCTGGTGTGCCACCTCAGCTGGTGTACACAGTGTAGGGGAGGGGGACTGAACCTGGGGCTTTGGTATGCAAGCAGGGTACCAACTGAGCTCCAACCCCAGCCCCTCTACTGCCATAAGATAGATATGTACTGCTGTTACACCCCCACTGATGGCAGCTCTCTCTGGCCTTCTTAGAGTTCCTCAGAAAGAGGAGGTGATGTGACCAGCAGTGTTCACTAAATCACAGTTCCCCCTGAGGAAATACACTCCTAACATCCAACCATACATATACCATGTATAGTTTAAAAACAGAGCGACCAACTCTCAGGTGAGGGCCATCCCACACCAAGGCAGGAAGACGGTGTTTGCAGAAAAAAAGATGAAAAAGTCTCTGGAGTTGATCAATTCCAAGTTCCAACTTGTTATGAGAACTGGAGAGCGCATGCCTCTGAAGATGAGCAAATGGAAGAGAATGAAATTGCCCATCCTTGCCAACTGTCCGGCTTTGAGGAACTCTGAAATAGAATATGATGCCATGTTGGCCCAAACTGATGTCCATCACTACAGTGGCAAGGATATTGAACTGAACACAGAATGTGGAAAAGACTACAGAATGAGCACACTGGCTGTCATTGATCCAGGTGATTCTGATATCTTTAGAAGCATGTCAGCGAAGGCTGGAGAAATGGAAACCAGGAAAGTTTTCAGTGAAAACTTACCAGAGCTTGTTTAAAAAATAAATACATATATAAAATTTAAAAGAAAAAAACAGAATTACCAATAGGATTAAGTAATGGAACATTTAAACCCAGGCATGTATGATTTATTTGGTTTTTGATCCCGCTAAACACATGTTCAAATTTAAAACTTAAGTATGGGTTGGGGATTTAGATCAGAAGTAGAGTGCTTGCCTAGCAAGCGCAAGGCCCTGGGTTCAGTCTTTAGCTCTGAAAAAAAAAAACAACTTAAGTATAATCTACAAGAATTCCTGGAATAGCCAGACAGAAAACATTAACTTTGGGGAATAAAAGTAACAGTTTCTGCCAGGCATGGAGTGCACCTGCAATCCCAGTACTTGAAGGTCAGAGAACCAAGAGTTCAAAGTCACCCCGGCTACTTACTGAGTTCAGCACAAAACTGCTACATAAGACTATTTAAAAAAAAAGCGCCGGGCGTTGGTGGCGCACGCCTTTAATCTCAGCACTCGGGAGGCAGAGCCAGGCGGATCTCTGTGAGTTCGAGGCCAGCCTGGGCTACCAAGTGAGCTCCAGGAAAGGCGCAAAGCTACACAGAGAAACCCTGTCTCGAAAAACCAAAAAAAAAAAAAAAAAAGCAAAACAACAATAAAAATAATGCTGTTTTTATTACCAACATTTGATTTAAACTATTTCCATTAGAGAGATTTTCATTGAAATCCCAAGATGGGTGTGGGTGAGCAGTTAGTCAATTTCATGTCTGTGTTTTCCTCTTCCATCAAGAGGAGACACTGCTCTTGCTATCCTCTCATTATTATGCTGCACGTCCTACACTTTGATGCCCTTAGTCCACACTCCTGTCAAACGAATGAGGCTGCACTCCAAAGGAATCCCAAAATACTGAACAATAAAAAGATCCTAGAGCAGCCTGGGAAGCAGACAGTGGCAGAGCCCATGCCTAGCATTGGGAGGCCCTGGGTTCAACCTCTGGTAGCTCAACCTCACCCACCCCCATCACCAAAACCAGTTGTTTAAGATTCTAGAACAACGTCTGTGTTATCACAGAAACTGCTTTTCAATCTCACTCCTCGTGGAGGTCTCTTACTGGAGGTTGAAGGGGGTAAATCAAGATGTTCTCCCAGCCTCGCTTCAAGCCAACTTTGAAACATAGGTTCCCAAGGCACAGATTGGGGCTTGGATGAGGTCAGAGCCCGGGGCGGTCACTTCCTCTTCACCCCCTTTCCTGACAGAACTGAGCTTGCAAAGGCTTTGAATTACACCGCTGCCGAGTCAGGGGAGCCGTCACAACCTCTGGTACCCAGCCCAATCACCAGGACTAATTTAACACGATGAAGTAAGAGAGAAACCAAACCACAGGCTCCTGTTCCAAGAATGCGGCTTGAACCACACCACACCACCTCAGCCATCGGTTCACAGCCTCCAGAAGTGTGTTCCATCCTTTGGAAATGAGCCTGTGAGAAAGCATGTGGCCAAGCATCCCTCAGCAAGGGGCAAAGCCGGCTTAAGCGTTTCCTTTTGCTGCTTGGATACTTCAGAAACGACTGGCTGTGTCCGCTTCAAAAATGCAAGAATTGACTCTTCCTACCCCAGCTTCCCACACAGAAGATATATTTAGAAAGCCAAACATTCTACAGTGGTTGAGTGGAGTTTGTATTTATTCCTTGATTCTCAGGATTACCTTTTTGGGGGGAGAATAGAGGTTACACTCCATTTTAACGTCTCTCAAAATTAACAAGCATTGTCTGCTGTACCTAAGAGGAAAAACCTAGTCCAGACTGGAAAAGGAGCATCTAGAGTACATTCAGTTATGATCACTCAAATTGTGTTATTTTAAGACTTTAAGGATTTGAAAAAATATTATAGTCACTGACACTTCTACAATACATACAGTCCACTCCTAAGTAAGTGCTGGAATTTATACCCTGCAACTTACACATTATACAGCTTGGAGCAAAACACATTTATATCCCTTCTGTTGATCCAGGGAACATAAAAGAGCAAAGGAACTCAAGAATTCTCAGACTTTTCCCACAAGGTGTACCCTAACAACCACTGACAGGGCTTTCAAAAAATTACTTTGGCAAAGTTCCAAAATATCTATGTATGTTCTCCGAATGTCCTCTGAATCCAAAGGATCACTCTAAGACACTCATCAATGTGTGGACAAGAGAGAAAATGCTGGCTGTCTCCAGTCGCCCCCCCCCAACCCCCAGGCTTTACCGTCCATGGTTCCAGGAGGGTGTTGAGGACATCATGGTAGCAGAATCCAGGAATGCTGGGCTTACTTCATCTTTCAACATTTTCGTTTCCCAGGTGTCAAATGATATACTGAGGCAGTACTAAAAAAGTTTCTGGAGAGGCTGCCCGGATAACAGTATATTATGATACTCGAGGGAACCTGAAATTGTCTATTTGTAGAAGTGACATCAGAGTGTGGACTTACCGGACCCTGTCTGAGAAAAGGCAAGTTCACTATGTACCACAGAGACATCTGTCACTGCCATCCCATCTGATGAGAGGACTAAGGCTTTGAAGCTATTGCTCAATTTAGTTTGTTTGTTTTTTTTTGTTGTTGTTGTTGCTTTTTAAAGATCATTGTTTTTAAGTGCCTGGGCCTGATGAAGGAATCCAGAGGTATGCATGTTTGGTTTTGTTTTACACATATAGAAATAAATCACTTAATCTTAAATATTTTGTCCAATTAAGAATTTCACAAAGGAAGACTGTTTATGTTGATTGAGAATTTTTTTTCAAGTACTTCATTAGGCCTCTGCAGTACCATACTTCATTCCCACCACAGTATGAGACAGCTTTTATTAACTCTAGGTACGGGCTGATGAGAGTGAATCTTGGAGAGAGAAAGTTTTGAGTTAAATCATAGTGACTAAAACATAATTCTTCTACTTGGGCTGTAGGATGGACTTGGTCTTGCATTGGACCGTGAAAGAATGTCATCATCTTTCCAGATAGAGAAAAGTCAAGAAGTCCATCAGCACTGCTCCAAATAGAAGAAAACCACTTTTCCCTAAAGAAAAGTAATAAATTCCATCCACTCTCGAAGTGAACAAAGAATACCATCCTTTTTCCTCTTCATATAATCTAAACCTGTTATACCAAATATTGCTCCCGATGCCCACAAGAGATTTGGAAACTTAGTCCCAAGAAAAGAATGTAAAATTAGCCTCCACCTGCCCTTCAGCAGAGGCTCAGGGCCTAGAAATGAACATTATAATGTTCATTTAATTCCACCTTACCCTGAGGTCTCTGACCCAGAATTTTGCATTAATAGAGACATCAAGAGAAAGGTTTGTCATTGCTATTCTTGCCCAGGGCTTTTTTTGGCTTCTGTTAAAATAGAAGCATCATGAATTACATGTTCAAACACGTCCACATTCTTGGCAAAGCAAAGGAAAAATCGTGGGGGTCAAATTGATGTTAGAGCATCTACCAAATAGATATTTTATAGCTACACTTTATAAATCACCAAGGAATGTGTAAAGGCTATCAGAAAGTCCCAGCAAGTTTTACAAGGCGGTTCTAGAACTACATCACGGTAACCTTGCCAACCAGAAACAAAACAAATCTTAACTTATCAAACTAATTTAGACAGCCGATGTGCCCCACAAAAAGTACGAAGAGAAAGATCAGCAAATTGATTTAGACCAAAATTTGACCTCAGGTTTCTCATGTAGAAAGTGGAGACGGAACAGTTAGCTTCTATAATTATTTCAAGAACCAAATGAGATCACATGTAGGAAAATGGTCCTTGCCTGCACCAGAGTCAACGTGCAGTGGTGGGACCTCGTTCCTGGGTTTGCAGAGAGGACTGGTAGCAATGTCTGGCATTGGTTGATCTCTGCTTGGTGAGGTTTTGAGTCTCCTGTATAGTGACATCCACAAGGCTCTTCTTTCTAACTGCTGTTTATTTTCTCATAGTGGGTTATGACAGTCAATAAATAAATAAAATTACAAGAATGAAGAACTCAAGTCTACTGTAAAGAAGACTTGTTCCATGTTAAACACACACACACACACACACACACACACACACACACACACAACCAAAGATGATTCCTTTTGTACATAAAGTATTTTCATTTCTGTTAATATAGGACTTCCTGAGGTAGAATGGCTTCAAATGTACGTGCTTCTGCTAAGCATGGGAACAGAACTGTGTTCTTTCCCTCCTCAGTCCTCACTGTCTTTTTGTTTTGTTTTGTTTTTTTGTTTTTTTTTTCACTCATGCCCTGGAGAATAAAGATTATAAGCAACAGTTCTAGACAGGGCCTGTCCTAACCAAAAGTCTTGACAACTGGTAAATGTTACTAACAAACCCAATCTCATCTCACCTTTCACCCCAGGAAGAGGTGATGTCATAACCACACTGAAGGAGAAAATCAAAACCCCGAAGGCAGAAACCATGTACCCAGATGTCTACCCTATCAAAGACCAATCAAGACAGAAGTTTCTCACTGGAATAAAATAATCACATAGATTTAATTTCTAATATATGTCAAATAGAATTAAAGTGATAAAATTCAAATGGACTTTGTGATGCTCTAACAGAAAATTATCTACAGACTGAGCCACAGGCTAAGGAAGACTACTGATATTCCAAGTAAGAGGAAAATGATTTTTCCAAAACCGTCCATAAGGAAAAACAACAACCAAAACAAAACCCTTAGAACTCATTATCCATAACTTCATGAGGGAACAAGAACCTGAATTGACTCCCTGATCTATTTTCAAAACATGTTAACCCCATTTTCACGATTTCAATGATGATAGAACAGCTTTGAGGTGACAGTATGATAAAGGAGGGTTCCTTTTACAATCCCTGCTCTACTACCAGTGATACATTCAGAGACAACCCCCGGAGGACAGCACTCAAGGAATGTGATGTGTAGTATGAGAGTAACAGAAAGAAAAGGAGCCTGGAAGAGGAGTACTGAATAGTTCTCCATGCTGAAAAGATGCTGGACCAGTGTGGGAGTAAGGGGAGTGTGATTAGATGTCAGCAGCCGGAGAGCCAGGATGAAGAGCCTGTGTGGAGCACAGAGGAACAGAAGATAGAACTGATAGCTGGGGAGGACATCTTTGGGATTACAGCACCATTTCATGATAGCTGTGTGGTAATCATATAACCTTCCCGATGGCTATGCAATGTTTAGTGAGACCTGCATAAGTGATCATGATCTGTTAAACAGGCTGGCTACTGGAAGGGAGTGATGAGACCCCTACATCTGAGCTACTTTAGGTTGGTTCTGAGGTGCTACCCCAGCAGCTAAGAGAACTGACTGCTCTTCTAGAGGACCCAGATTCAATTCAACCACGTGGTGGCTCTCAACCATTTGTAACTGCAGTTCCCAGGGATCTGACAATACTGGGCTCAAAGGTGGTACACAGACAGACATGTAGGCAGAAGCCCTGGATACATAAAAATGTAAATTTAAATCCTCCTTTGCCTAATGCCAGAATATACCATATAAAAAATTAAAAGTAAATAAATGAGCATCTTTAAAAACAAAAAATTCTGGCCAGGCAGTGGTGACACACACTTTTAATCCCACAACATGAGAAGCAGAGGTAGGCAGATCTTTGTGAGTTTAAGGCCAGCCTGCTCTACAGAGCAAGTTCCAGGACAGCCAAGGCTACACAGAGAAATCCTGACTAGAAAAAAACATTTAAAAAACAAACAAACAAAAACCATTCTGATGCATTCTACTGATGTGGTCTACTGGGATGACCTTTTCATAGGTCATCTAGAAACTATTTTATCATAGGCTGAACCAACAATTTTCTGAAGGTTTTAACTCCCACTTCTACAGTCCACTAGAGCAGTGGTTCTCAACCTTCCTAATGCTGTGACCCTTTAACACAGTTCCTCATGCTGTGGTGACCTCCAACCATAAAATTATCTCATTGCTACTTCATAACTGTCATTTTGCTATTGTTATGAATCATAATTGAATCTGATATGTGAGCCCAAAGGGGTTGTGACCCACAGGTTGAGAATCACTGTACTAGACGTTGTCAGAGAACTGGGAAAGAAGCAAATAGCAGGGAAAAAAAATATTATTCCAAAGACTGGGCAATATGACAGATTTCTCTGCAGGGTTTAATACTAAATCATTAACCCAAAATGGAGCTAAAATCCAATGGCCCAGAGACATCATAGCAAAGGAAAGTGGGACCAGGCATATTCTCAGCTGCAGCTACTTTACTCTCAGCATTTGAAGTCCAAGTATCATGATAACCAGGGGCATTCTATAACTGCTTCTGTCTGACCTTGGAGCTCTGAAACACAAATGTGTATGACTTAAACGTCCTCTACCCTGTGTATCAATCCATCTTTCCCACTTAGCCACTTCTTGGCTCACTGTCTTTGTGGAACTACAGGAAAGCAGGCGTATGTTTTCAGAATCCTTACCTGGAGCTGCTGCTCTAACTCTGGGAAGACCAAAGGAATGGCATCTTCAGACGGTGTATCATCTAAAATACAAAAATACAATGATTACTCAGCATGCCCTGTGTCTCACGTGCATCTCCCTTCATTTTCTTTGCACATGGAGGCACAGAGAGCTTAGTTGGTCTGACACAAATTTTTTAAGTGTGTGTGTGTGTGTCCTCAAATGTCTACTCTAATAGCTCTCCAATTTAAAAGGGCTACTTAATACTGTCACATTAGCCCAAACCAAAAAATATGATATGCATGTAAGTGCTTTAACAAGGTGCTAATGGGATGGCCTGAGAACTTCAATGGGGCGGAAGGACATGTGTGAAAAACAGTAGCCTCACCGAGGTAGTGTTGCCCTTTACTCTTATCACAAGCCACAATTTACAAGCAGCTCTCCAGAAATCACCCGGGGTTACTGTGGATAACAGCCAGCAGCTCAACAGGGAGTCTCTCCCCATAGTGTCAGACAACACTGCCAACCTGGAGCAGACTCCACAGCTGTGTTTCCAGATGAGCCTGAGCCCACACAATGGTGGCAACTCTGTCCTCAGTGGCCTAAACATTCCCTCAAACAGACACAGAAGCAGCTTGATGAACCATACACAGCTCTTGCTCCTTCAAAAGATGCAGACATTCTTGGAAGACTGGAAGGAAACCTGGCAGAAATGTTGCCTCAGATATTCACATTATCCCAAATTTCTTCAAGAACAGGCTGCTAATCCAGCCTTGGTGCTTGTTAAACAGGATCTGTCTCTCTGAACTTTGGCTCCACATGGACATTGACTAATCATTTCCAAACCTTTCCCCCAGTACATGCCTGAGAATACAACACACACACACACACACACACACACACACACACACACACACACACTTAAAACCAAAGCCATTTCAAGTCAAAATAAAGCAAGGAAATATATTAGTTTTTATATTCTCAATAACATAATCAAATTCACTGATAAAACTAATTAATGTTAATTTTTAATTATGTAGATCATATACAACAAAAAGACAAGGACTGTCATGGTTGGTATCCATGGAGATTTATTTCCATGACCCCTCATGGATAAAAGTCTGAGGATGCTCAATTCAAATCCTTTACATGAAATGGAGTGTTTACAAATAACTTAAATGTATCCTCACACATACTTTCATTTCTTAGTAACTCCTAAAACAATACAATGTGATTGCTGTGGAAATAGTTGTACTAGGAAGATTAAGCAATAACAAGAAGAAGTCTATACCAGTTCAGTACATACATGGCTTTAAGTTTTCCCTGTCCTTGGCTGAATGCAGATATAGAACTCAAAAACATACAGAGCCAACTATATCTCTCCCAACTCACTGAGAACATGGTCCAAAATAAAGTGTAGTGAATACATAGGGTATTTGTGGCTTCTGTGGCACTACAGCTCTTTGAAGGCATGGAAGACGATCACCAGAGAGACGATTTAAACAAGGATAGTATTAACCTCTACCAAACACCTCAAGGGTCTAGTCACTCAACAGCAGTTGGTATATTTTGTTCAAGAGTACTGAAATAAATACTCCCACTTAAAAGTGGCCTAAAATAATGGCAATATATCACCAACATGAACCTCTCTTTGAAACTGCAGTTGTGTTGGTCAGCGGATGCCTAGGATTCACTGATACTCCTAAACATGGGCTTTGGAGAAGGGTAAAGCCTGTGCCCCTTCCTGTCAGAATAGGACCAGCAAATTCTAGCCAGTTCCTGTGGCTTTCTCAATCCACATCATCATTGGCAAAGAAACTGGATGAAATTATCACTATCTGACACATTGTAGAGAAATCTTCCATTATAAAGTTTAGAAGATCAATTTGGGTCTTCGGTGCACTTAATTTACTTCAGTACAGTTTCAAAAGCCTAGACATCATGATTATTTAAGCTCATCAGGTCCAGGACCAGAGTGATTTGGCACAGTAAAGAGGAGCATATTAAACATTGGCATCCCAACCCTGATAACCACAGATGAGGAGGCAATTGGAAGGAGAAACCACCTCCATAAAATACAAACAGACAGAGCATGCTAGAATTCCAGAAGATACTGAGGAATGGAGCTCAGGGCTTCCTAACATTTAAGCCATCGTGCCCACTGTACAGTCACACTCTTTCTTGCTTCGTTATAAAAGAAAAAGTGGGGGGAGTGGAGGGTAGTTATTCATTCACTTAGCTGCCATATTGTAAATAGCCAGTACCTGAGGTGGACCCAGGATGAATGAAGCGATATAGAAATCAATGTCTTTATACACAGCCACACCACGCTGGGGCACATGTGACTATGAAGTTAATTTGCGGCTAAATGGAGGCTTGCAATTGGACCTCTTTGACTGAAAGGAAAAATCTAATCAACATAATGGATGTTTTACAGACAAGCAGAATGGAAGCAAGACTTTGCTTCAGAATGGATCAAGCTGGATTAACCCAAGCAGGAAATAGCAGCGGAAACAAGAAAAACCAAAGACAGATGCCAGGAGTCTACCAGCTCTGAAAGCCAACCGGCATCTCCTGCTCCATGCCATCTGCTTTAGCTGGCAGCCTCGCCTGCCAGAAATTTCAGGGTTTGAGAAGCTGCTTACAAAGCTACCCCATGTTGGTGTGAGGGGTGTTTACTTTTAAACAGTGGCTGCCTTCTTTGACTGGTTTTAAAAATAGGCAAATATTCTAAAAGCAGAATGATGAATCACAGGATTGGGCCAAAGGGAAAGAAAGGGAGTGACTCAGGAAGGCTAGTAACACAGCTGTCGCACAAACATTTGGCCAAACCGTGGTAAAACATTTCCACCGTGATGATGGTTCAGAGTCCCCGAGAGTACGCAAGTTGATTATGACAACCCTAGAAGAAGCACACAGCAGACTCCACAGTAGCAGCACCAAGAGACCCCTGGGCATATTTAATTGTTTTTTTTTTCTAATAGAGAGAAAAAGAACATTTACTAGATATATTTATAATGGGACAAAATCCCAGAATAACTGCATTTTTATTATGGTTTAACTGCCAGATATTTACTGTCCACCGTGTGTACAATAAGGAATCAGACTCCATGCTGAACTGGAAAATCATTTTATCCTAGTTTTTAATGCATTGAGAAAACAATATCAAAGCAATGTGGACTTCATAGACCAGATTAAGACAGGGGTGAACCCCAGTGGTAGAATATTCATTTAACGTACACAAGAGCCTATAACCTAACAGAACGACCAACCAAAATCTATCTTAAGTCATTTCTTTTTTAAAAAACATTTTTAAACACTTTTGTCTGGTTTGTGTATGGGTGTTTTACCTGCATGTGTGTCTCTATACCAAATGCATGCCTGGTGCCTGCAGAAGCCAGAAGAGATCCACCAAGACTGCCATTACAGACAGTTGTGAACCACATGTGCGTTCTGGGAATTGAACCAAGGTCCTCTGGAAGAGCAGGCAGTACTCTTAACCACTGAACTATCTCTCCAGCAAAGATAAAATACACAAATGAATGAGTTGGAAAGGAGAGAGAAAAAAATTTTAATAAACAGATGTTCCCTGCTTGTTTGGCAGTTGTGACATGACTTGTTATTGATGAAGAAATACACATGTCAATCACTTAGCCTGAAGCTTCACATCTAGGAAATAATCATTAACAAGGATGAGTTCTTGATACAATTGATTTTCTTTTCCATTCCTTCCCATTATAAACCCAACCGATGTATGGAAATGGGGCAGATGTATGTGTGTACAGGTGTATGTACACATATGTAGTGTCGGGGACATTCTCATCTAAAACAAAGAGAATGTATGTGGGTCAAGGTCACTGTCTTGGCTTACTTATTTCTCCCCTGACTGTTGAGGGGGCTTCCCAGGTGTAGCCAGCACCTCAGGTCTTATGATTTACTTTCTTCATCTAAACTTGAATTGAAGAAGTATCTCTCCTTCTTTCCCCATCAAAGCAAACACTTCTTTCATGAAATATTATCTGAAATACTGAACTCATATAGAAAAGTTCTTCAAGTCGTTTTATTTAAAATGAAGATGGCCCACACATTTCTAATACATCATCACCATCAACAACAACAAAACCTTTTTTAAAAATAGATACCCCAGCTCTGATAAGAGCACCACAGTTTTAAGCTACCTCAAAATACTTTTGAAAATTTTGCTTCCTGATTATTAAACATTCTGTGTGAATTCTGTAATGTGTGCTGGATTTTTAGAGCCACGGGACTAAAAGCACCACCAGAGAGATGGATAGGGTGGGAATAATGACATGGTAAAGACAGAAAGCTAGTGGCACATCCAGTCCCTGTTGGTTCTCTATCATTAACAAACACCCTATCACCTCTGCCACCACACGTGAATAAACCAATGCTGTTTCTCTGCGGAGAAGGACTTGATGCAGCTTACAGCAAATTTTTTTGTTTCTTAGACGCACTCTTCTATTCCCTGTTATTGTCTCTGACATTTTCCTAATTCCACCATTTTTCCTTTTTCTCTCAGAATGTTCTGATGATGATCAAAACATGATCTTACTCAGATGGTTGGTACTCAAGTATCCAAAGGCGTCAAGCACCGACTGTTACACACAGCCGGCCCGCTATATATATGTAAGTTCCATACCTGTAAGTTCAGCCAGTCACAGACTGAAAATATGGGAGAAAAAGAATTATGTCTGCATTGACAAGTTGCTATTTCCTAAGTAATCAAAGATGGCAGGTATTTACACAGCCTCCTCCACACTGTATTCGGTAAAGTTATCCAGAAATGAAATATGGGAAGATGTACCGTGTGAACAGGTACGCCACTTTCTGTAAAAGGCTTGAGCATCTGCAGAATTCGGTGTTTTCAGGGGTCTGGAATCAAGGACCTCAGAAACTTCCAGAAGAGGACACTTATTACTCAGTACCCCACCAAATACATTTTCACTTCTCTTTTTCCTCCTACCTCCAACAGCATACCAGAAGTAGCCTCCTCCTCTTCTCCCTGTGACTACGGGGAGCTATTTGCTGGCAGGAACATTCATGCGTTTAAAAAAGACAGGGTCTTTATTATATAACTTGAGCTTTCCTGGAACTTGTGGAAATCTTCCTGTTTCTGTCTCTTGAGTTCTGTAGGTCTGTACAACCGTGCAGCAGCTCACAAGTTCCTCTCATTGCATGGGCCTACTTCTGACTGGGGAGTGATACAAAAACACCCAGGACTTGGCTTTGAAGCACTCCTATTTATTAATTGCTGGCTGGGTTCCTTTAGGCAACATTTGCACAAATGGTTACAAAGTCTTCTGTGGCCTTGTTAATGGTATGAAACAAGTACAAATTTTAGGTAATGTTGCAGAATATTATTTTAAGGTGTGTTACTTTTGTTTATGTTGCATTTGTTTAACTATTGAAGCTGTGTTACTGTGCCTGTCTAAAACCTCTGATGGTCTAATAAAGAACTGAACGGCCAATAGCGAGGCAGGAGAAAGGATAGGTGGGGCTGGCAGGCAGAGAGACTATATAGAAGGAGAAATCTGAGACGAAAGAAGGAAGAAGGGCTGGAGAAATGGCTCGGGTGTTAAAGGCTAGGCTCACAACCAAAAATATAAGAAGGAAGGAAGTATCCAGAGAAGGAGGAGGACTCCAGGGGCCAGCCACCCAGCGATACAGCAATGGAGTAAGAGTAAGATTTACAGAAGTAGGAGAATGGAAAAGCCCAGAGGCAAAGACAGGCAGGTTAAGTTTAAGAAAAGCTGGCAAAGGGGTGGTGGTAGTGAATGTTTTAATCCCAACACTCGGGAAGAGGAGACAGGCAGATCTCTGTGAGTTCAAGGCCAGCTCTAGTCTACAGAGGTAGCTCCAGGGTTACATAAAGAAAACCACATCTCAGGGAAAAAAAAATCAAAAACAAAACAAAAAAGAAGAAGAAAGATTTCAGGGCTGGAGAGATGGCTCAGTGGTTAAGAGCACTGGCTGTTCTTCCAGAAGACCTGGGTTCAATTCCCAGCACCCACATGGCAGTTCACAAGTGTCTGTAACTCCAGGTTCACAAAGGAAAAGAAAAAGAAAAGCTTCTAAGAAATAAGCCAAACTAAGGCAGGGCATTTATAAGTAAGAATAAGCCTCGGTGTGTGATTTGGGAACTAGGTGGCGAGCCCCCCAAAAGAGCAAAAAACAAACAATAATGTACTCCATAAACATCCACTTCCTTTATAGCCTTTCTTTGAAAATTTAAGCAACAGATTCTAACCAAAATAAATAAAATCTGATTGCATCTCAAAGTATTTTCATTGATAATAATGAACTCCAAGCGGCTATAGATATTGTATTATTGATTTCATAAATGTGTGGTGAGTCTCTAACGTTAAAAATGGTTGTCATGGTGCCTCTGTCCTTGCTGGGCTTGCCAAGCATCCAGAATTCTAGCAGAACTTTCCTTTTGCTCTCTATTAAGCAATGGGTAAAGCAATTGATGAACAGACTAGTGATTAAAAAATAAGTCTCAATATTCACTGTGGTTAGTCTTCCTGGAGAAAAGGGATTAAGAGTGTAGAGAGGAGAAAGTACTAGAAACATTTGGGCCCTAAGGAGAGAGAAAGATATAATATCCAAAGTAGGAAAGGTTAGTGGGAGGAGATAATGGCAGGGACATCTGAAACAGTCTGTCTGACAGTCACGTGCACCTGACCAGGAGAGCCACTGCCCCATGTTAGAGCGCCCACGGCGACGGCTGCCTCAGCTAGTCTGTGGAATTCCCACTGCTGGACACAACATTGGATTTTTGAGATAAAAACAAATACTTTTAGTGACTCTGGTATAGTGGATCCTGGATTTTGTAAACTAAGTCTTGTGTGGTTAATCTGTGCCCTAATGTGAAAATTCTAACAACTTAATCCTTTTAAACAAAATATTAACAGCTCCTAGTCTAGGCTGCTGCCAGTATCCTTGGAGAGAGAGGGTGGGATGGAAAGTCTAAATATATGTGGGAGTATGCCATCCTTGTTAACTCAGTTGAAGATAAAGAAAACTCTAATTAAAGGAATCCTAACATCTGTCCAATTCTAAATTCTCCCCCATTAGAAAGGAGCCTGTGATTCTCACAACAGCTCAAGGTGGGAGGTTTCATATTTCTTTTCGGCACATTTACTATTCTGAAAACTAATTCAGTGGAGGGCCTCATTTAGGAAGTTAACATTTTGGAATTCCTGGTTTGGATATAATATTGAGCTTACTGAAGGCAGGGATAGCTGCCTCCAGGGCAATTATCTAAGTATCATTTAGTGAAGGACTCTGACAGTGGTCTGGAAGAGGTGACTCTATCTGTAGGACTCCACGTTTTTCTCTCCAAATCCTGCTTCTGTACTCAAGCAATAGAGCACTAGCCATGCACTGGATTACTAATCCCCCAAACAACAACAGGCAGCTACACTGTGAAGTATATCTTGGCATCAGGGAGCAGTGAGGAACGTTCATGGGGCACACGATCCCTAACAGTTTATATTTGTCTTACTATTCCACAATCAGTTACCGTAATTTATGATGACAACTTGAATATTTCATTTGTGTCAAGCACTTTGCTAAAAGCTTTGCCTGTAAGGTGGCATTTCACTCTTACCTTCCTATGCAACTGAAGGAAAACTGAATTCCAACAAGGCTGACTAGGTAGCTTATCCCAGACCATGCTAATAATGATGAAGATGAGCCCCAAGTCACCCTTCTCTAACTTCAAAACTAGACTTCTGTGTTAAATGCCTCGGGAATACATGCTGAAAATTCTAAAATTAATGAAGTCCTAACTATATTAGTCCCACAAGAAGTGACTTCTTGGGAGCCAGAGGGATGGACCACTGGTTAGAGCACCTGCTGTGCAAACATGAGGACCAAAGCTCTAATCCCATCACCCCCGCCATGCTGGGTCCTGAAAATGCCTGTGATTCTGATTCTAAGAGACCCAGTGCCCACTTCTCGTCTCAGTGCAGCACATACACACATATAAGTGAAAGAAATAAAAGAAATGAGTGGATATGATCAAGATACATTGTATACAAGTATAAAATTGTCAAAGAATAAAGGATCTTCAAAAAGAGAAACAAATATCACTATTCACAAGTGAAGATGTCTCCCTTTCCCTTTGCCTCTGCATGTTCATCAATAGTAAATCCAACAGTGAAGAATTGCTCCTCCAAAGGCCAGCTTCCTTCCCCTATTTGCTATTAAAGAGTAGGATATTTCCCTTTGCTTTTTTTTTCCTTCCTAAATATGTGGTCCACAGAATACACACACTGGAATTCAAAAGGCATGTATAGCTTGCATGATGGCAAATGTTACTGTATGCCTGTGGGACACTCCACACACTCCTTATTCGAGAATTCAGAGGGAGTGTCCCAAATATCTGCAAAGCATCCTTTGGTGAACTGACAACTTTGTATGCATGGAAAAGTCCCAAGTCCTCGCCTCTGAGTAACTCTTGAAATGTTGCATGTCTGGTGTTTATAAACAGATAAGAGGACTTTCTTCTTCCTTAAAGACAAGTAGCGAGTCTCTAAGAGCAGCATAAAAGGAGTAGTACCTTTATACATGTGTTCTTTGTCCTTAATATTTTTATCTATTCTTTCATAATTTCACACATTTATACAATGTATTTTGAGCATACCCATCCAATATTATTTCTCTCCAAGTCCCCCTAGTGCCCCCAACCAATTTCCCTCACAATTTCATGTCTTTCTGTTTTGGTTTTTTTTTTTTTTCCTAAACATGTGTTCTTGATGGATGCTCTCAAGTGATATAATCAGGCAAGGTTGAGAAACACAGAACTACCCTCTAAGACTCTATAGGCAGTCATCCTTCCTAGACAAACTGAAACACATTGGTCATAAGGCTAAAATAATTATCATAGTAGATTCTTTTCTTATTGGTTTGTTTTGTTTTGTTTTTCCAAGACAGGGTTTCTCTGTGTATCCCTGGCTGTCCTGGACCTCTCTCTGTAGATCAACCTGGCCTCAAACTTAGATATCCCCCTGCCTCTGCTTCCATATAAGCCTTCCTAAGCATCTTTTTGTGAAGCAGAGGGTAAGAATTACTTAAAGTGTAAACTGTTTTTAAAGAGATCTATTAAGAAACGTGAATTTCAAAAATGGACATTTTGAAAACATTTAAAATTAAAAAAGAGACTGAAAATGTAAATTTAAATGTATTGATTAAAAATGTTCAAGAACTCTCAGCTAAGATCAAGAGCATTCAAAGACAATGCCAAGCCAATCTCATTACCATTTTGGACTTCAAAGAAGATTTTATTCACTCAGCCCAAGGATGAGACTCACCTCTCTATGGCTCTTTTCTGGTATGGTACATTTCTTTGTCTTGTCCAAATTAATTTTACTTGGTAAAGCAAGATTTGTGGGCTGAAAATTTCTTTGTAAACCTGTTTATTATAATGGGACATGTCCCACTTCTGTGGGACATAAGTAGAAGGAAAATTAGATACTTCCTTTCTTCTTGGATTATAAAATTGCATGTGTGTGTCTTGTATACAGGCCATTCCTTGAAATTTGGAGCTGTGATGAGCTTTAAAAACTGGGAGGAATTTTCTTGTACTTTTTTGAGAAGTAACAAGACGTAATGAAGGGACACTGACTCATAAGTCTAAGGACTTGTGTTTGGACCATAACTCCATTATTTAACTAACAATGTGGTCTTGAGGCTTCAGAATTCCACCCTGTAGATACAGAATGCTCATGGCTACATTGTATGGTTGTTTAAATTAACACAAATAATAAAGATCAGTTAGTTCCTAATGCAAAGGAAATCAGAATGTAGTGTTTATTTCTATGTTGGAGTGGATCTTCCTCGTGTGAAGGTTTCTCCTCACCAGTGTCTTACAGAATAACCCTTGAGTGGGAGAGACAGTACGTGAAAACAGGTCATGGGAGACTGTCAGAAAAACACACAATAAAGATCCAAGGTTTCATCTCTTCATACTCTAATACATGCTCCAGTGGTGACCACAGTCTGGGAAAGTTTAGGATGATGAATAGCTATATAATCACCCAGCATATGGCTGTGCCACACCAGAATTTCCAGAGCCAAATTTCTTACTTTACATTATTTTGGAATGATTCTGCCCCTTTTCACACATAAATTGTGTGTGTGTGTGTGTGTGTGTGTGTGTGTGTGTGTGCCCCTTTTCACACATAAATTGTGTGTGTGTGTGTGTGTGTGTGTGTGCGCGCGCGCGCGCGCGCGCGCGCGGAGGCCAAAGGACAACCTTAGGAGTCATTGTTCAAATACCACCCACCTTGTTCTTTTAGCAGGTCTCTTACTATCCTGGAACTCACTGAGGAGGCTGGGCCAGAGAGCCCAGGGATGCTTCTGTTTCTACCGCCCAAGTGCTGGATTGACAAGTGTGCACCAAGTATGCACCAAGTGTGTAACACCATGCCCAGCCTTCTCACAAGGCTTCTAGGGAACTGGACTCGGGTCCTCGTGTTTTCGTGGCAAGCACTTTACTGGCTGAGCTCTCACCCCAGCCCTGAAACGCTAATTTTTTTTAAACATCACTCCTATGTGGACATTACAGAGAGAGAAAGAGCATGAAAGAAAGTAAGACTTGGTTCTCAAAAGACCTGAAGTTTAAATGGTAATGTCTGCGCAGGTGATTTTAAACTAGAGCAACGCTGCTGCTCTAAACCAGACCTTCCTCGCCCAGCCATCATGACCTCCCACCGCTTGAGCCCCTTGTTCAAGGGTGTTGCAATTCTATATGTGTGTTAAGAGGTCACTGAGGGGAGCCATGATGAAAGGCTCTAAATATGGCAGGCTCACCTCAGACCTTACTATTTAGAGAGGCCCCTCCTCACCTGTCCCATTCATCATTCCTGGTGAAGCCTGTTTATTTAGCCGGAAGTGTGGGAACACCAGTGAGAAGCCAACATCACACACACACACACACACACACACACACACACACAC
>CABHPP010137358.1:22078-36581 GCA_902168425.1 Peromyscus attwateri
GTGGCTGGAATGGGGACAGTGATATTTTTATATTATCTAACCAACTGCCAGTTCTTAATAACCATTTCCTCCTGCCATTTTGACCATGACGCCGTTTTCTATCCTTAGAAACGGTTCCATCTCTACGGTTCTTATCCTAAAAGAAAGCTAAAACGGGGAAGGAGAAGAAGTTAAAGCAACCCAACCGAGAGTGGTGGGGGGAACTGCCAGAGGCGTTTCTGGAAGCTACAGTCTAACCGTGTGTGGTGGAATAGCCTACGCTTCTCATCATCAGGTCGTGCAAACATGCAATTGTAAACACTCTACACAGGAATCACAAAGTACAGCGAAGACTGCAAGTGTGGGAGGGAGCCCTTCTCTCCCCTGAAGCCAAGTGTACCTGGGGCATCACTGAGGCTGAACGCGATGCGCACGGGCTTATCTGCAGGTACCCTGGCTGTGCTGATCATGTGGGCACCTGAGGCCCGGCCTTCTCCTGGGTCTTCCAGCTGTAAGGACAAGAGACAGCCATTGTCACTTTACCCAACATCGTACTTCCACATCCCAGAGACCCTCAGAAATTAGAAGGGAAAGCTAGTAAGCTGCCTTTTCCCATGTTGTAAATACCTAGTCTGTTTTTTTCTGGCTTCTATAAAAATTACTTTGATAATAGACATTGAGAATGAATGAAATATGGTTTTAAAGATCTCTACTTCATATTTTCAATATCCCTTCCCATTGATCAGTTTAATCCTGGCTTTGAGGGTCACCTATATTGCCTTTTTTTTTTTAATGGGGACAATATAAAAAAGATACAGTTTGGGGGCTGGAAAGATGGCTCAGGGGTTAAAGGCACTGACTGCTCTTCCAGAGGACCTGGGTTCAATTCCCAGCACCCACATGGCAACTGTCTATAATTCCAGTGCCAGGGGACCCAACACCCATGGCAAAACACCAATGTGCATAAAATAAAATAAATAATTTTTTTTCAAAAGATACAGTTTTAATAGACTTTCAGATAGCTTCAGACTTAGCTACTTTTCCATGCTTAAAAGCTGAGTTAGGGGATGGGGAGATGGATCCGCTGGTGAAGTGCCTGCCACGCAAGCAGAAGGCTCAGATTTTCAACCCTCGGAGGGGCATGGTGGTACACACTGGTGACCTCAGTAACAGAGAGACAGAGACAAGCAGATCTCTGGGGGCCCCAGGGCCACTAGCCTAGCCTAATTGGCAGCAAGCCCCATGTACTAGTGAGAGACCAGACCTCACAGAACAAGGAAGACAGATCCTGAGGAATGACTCCAAAGGTTGACCTGTGACTTCTACATGCATGTGTATACCTGCACACCCATGCAGACACACAACACACATACATACAATGTCTAAATTAAATACAATGTTTCGTTTGGGAAGTAGTAAAGGGTCAATATAATGGAATCATTTAAAGTAAGCCCCAAACCATTTTTAACCGTCTTACACTTGTAGTATGAACATGACATTCCTAACTATCTAATGACCTAGAAATCTATGAAACATTTATGCCTAAGGTTTCACCTCTTAACAGCAGGCTACAACCAAAACAAAACTTCTCCACGGGACACACACCTACAATCACCAACACTTGGGGCGTGAGGAGGGAGGATCAGCTGATCCGAGGCAATATTTACTAAATAGTGAGTTTGAAACCACTTGGGCTACATGAAGCCCTGTCTTTAAAACAAAACAAAAAACCCAAAAACATCCTATGAGTATTTGGCTCTACCTATTAAATTATTACCTAGTTAGTAAACTTAGAGATAATTGGTGGAAAACATCCTTTGCATAAGATGGAAGAGCAAACACTGTTCTTAAGAGAATTTAACCCAATTATACTTTGAGGAAGATATTTGATCATCATGTTCAGTGGGACTAGAAAAACATGCTATAATAAACCCATGATATGGTTATTATTTAAATACATGTATTTAACATTTCTATTTTTGGTCATGCCTCTCCTAAACTCTCTCCTCTCCATCTCATGTTGGCAGAAAAGCAAAAAACCTGCATGATATTTTAAGGAAAATGTCTCCAAAAATGGCAAAACATAAATAATGTCTTTAGCCATCCTTGGCAGGATCCTGGGAACCGCTGTAGCAGAACATTTTCTCATGGTCAGGTTTTTTTTTTTTCTTCTCTTTCCCATAGCTTTTCTGTGTCTAAAAACAGTCTCCAGAACACTGCGTGTTGTTTTTACAATTACTTATGTGGGCAAGTTCAAGGCATACATTTGTACAAGTGCATTCAGATATACATACATTTGAACCATCCTAGGCACCATATGGAAAGAAAATAGGTTTATATTAACCATCCAGTAAAGCTTAAAAACACAGTGACTGTTTATGAGCCACTTAAAATTCTGTTAAGCCCATGAAGTTAACCCTACAAATAGCTATGAACAACAGACATTCTACACACCAAGGCATGTAATTATAAGTTACAAAAGGATGGTATCCTGAATTTGCCATGACTTAACACAGGACTTCTTGCTTTTACAAAAACAACCCTCCGGCATCCTTCGGTGCAGATTCCTCTGCTTAGTATCAAGTATTCTCTTAGCCACCTGTTTCTGAAGAAATAGCACAGATTGTCTCAGATTGAATAAAACCAACCAAAGCCCCCAAAGTTGTAGCTGAAAGGAAAAGTCTTTCTTCTGGGGATCCTATAGCACCCAGTCCACCTGAGCGTGACTTCTAGGGATGGGAAGCTCACACCTCTTCAGGTACATCCCTTCACACTTTCCTGCGTCAAGAAATGAAGCACGTGAGGTAGAAATCTACCCCTGGGGTTTACTCAACAGACCTCTGCTCTGCTTTCAAGCTAGAGAAATAAAATCGATGAACACAGCTAAGGACAGCACAACAGAAAATATCTGTCTCCTGCAGAAAGAATGATGTTGAGGTCCTGTAGATACTGCGTCTAACAACTTGCCTTTTCATCACACCTCCCGGGGAAACCGGCTGCTGGTCCCTTCTCCTGGCCACTGTAACAGAGCCTTAGTTAAGTTGCCGGTGCTCGGAGCGGTTAGTTGAGTCTCACACCTGCTGCCTTACCTCACTTAGTTGAGAGTCTGCACTTGTGTAATCCAGGGCCAGCCACTGCCTTGGCCAGTTGTTGCGTGTGTGGAGTCAAGACTCAGCGAGAGACCAGTCTGCACCTGCTGCATAGCAGCTACTGAGACTCTGAGGGGCAGAGACAGCTGTCTACGCTACATACTACTACCTGCTCTGCCCCAGACCCCGGCGTCCCAGCCCACGGGACCTCCCTGTTCCGCTTCCTTGCACAGCCCCTCTCTCCTTTCCTTGCCACTCCAACAGCCAGGATGTTGTCATGTTTCTAGAAAAAGCAAGAGCAAAAGAAAAACCCTCCTCCTCCTGTCAGAAGCATTGATAAACAGCGAGTTGTAGAGAGTCCAAATGTTTTAATTCATTAGTCCTGGCAAACCTAAAATAAACAGACTTGCTTCACAAGACAGGAATGTCTTCGTGGTGACCCAATCCGTGTCTGTGTCTATTCCAGCAAACTGGCAAAGATAGCATGACTCTAGTCAGCAAAAATGTCAGCTCAGCTAGACCCAGCCAATTTGGACAGGCCACTAGCTGACTCTTGGATCGTAGTTGTGATGATCCCATTAAGAAGGCGAGGTTTGAGGTTGAGCCGGGCCTGAGCTTGATGACTTGATCCGTTCTACAAATGCAGACATTCACAACAGGGGTCAATGGTGAACAGGGAACATGATGATCCTTCAAACTTTTTTTTTTTTTACAATTGTAAACTTGGATGTCTTGGGTATTTAAAAATAACTGAACCATGATGTTAAGGTTAGAGAGTCAAATACGAATAATATTAACAGAATGCAAGACAAGCCACAAACTGAAAGAAAATATTTACAAAATGCACATGGGAATTCAAAGTACCCGAGGAAATCTTAAAACTGAACAATAGGAAAACAACCAAGTCTGAAAAGGGAGGACAAGAGTTCTGAACAGACATGTCATCAGCAAAGGTAAACAGATAACAAGTAAACCTATGAAAGATGATCATCTCTTATGTCATTAGAGAGTCGCAGACTGAAACAATGGTGCATCACTGTGCATCTATCCCCATGGTCCACATCCCAAAACAAATGGTAAAGTACTTATGTAGAAGAATGATACTTCTTCACTTCTAGTGGGAATGCAAAATGGTAAAGTAACTTTGGAATGCAATTTGATCATTTCTTACTAAACTAAATACATTCTTACCATGTGATCCATCAATCACAGACTGTTTAATGGTCCAGTATTCCAGGTTTACATGACATTAGATTGTAATTATCATGGTGCACACATTTAGTCTTAAAGGAATAGAAGTGGTCCATCTTTTATGCACTGGGAAGTGAATAGTTGTTGTGTCTTGAATTTTAAATATCATCCAAAGGTCTATGCATTGAAGGCTTGCTCTGCTACCCACAGCATGACTCGGATAGGTAGTGGAAACGTTCAGGGGTGGGTCTCACTGAAGACTTTAGGTGACAGAGGTGTGCCCTTAAAGGAGATTATCAGTGTTCCAACCCCTCCTCTTTTCTCTCTTTGCCTCCTATATATAATAATGTGAGAAGTTTTCTGCATCACATGCTTCATGATAAATTGCCTCTCCACAGTCCCAAAGGCAACAGGACCAAGTGAGTATGGGTTACCACCTCTGAAACCATGAGACCAAATTAATCTTTCAGTTTTATAAGCTGACTTTCTTAAGTCCTTTGCCAAAACAATGAAAACTAATGCAACACCGTGTCTTTATTGACTCCCACACCAGCCCTCTAGGTCTGCCTCTAGAAAGGCTGCTAGTGACACTGATATTGCTAATGTTATCAGTAACTGCTAACCTCTGGATTCCAGTGAGGCTGACAGTTAGGGATGGGAAAAAACAGACTGAGGTAGTATCTTCCTTAAAGTGACAGTTCACATTAAATACATGGAAATCATCTCCTTCCATGATCATGTAAATGGTACCTGATAGACACGTCATCTCTCTGTCCTAGAGTCACAAAAGTAATCCTGGAGGCTTCAGAGAGCATGGGCTGTAATGCTGATGGCTCCATCTTCTAGATGTCAAAGATGACTTCAAGAGAGAGGTGGGGCAGATGCTTTGGAGGAAAGACTTCAATAAAGGATAATTTGACAACAATGAGTAAGGAATAAATAAGAAAGTGTCTAAATACTCTAAATATGCTCTGCCTGAACCTGATAATGTAAGTTGAACCTGTTCCAGCCATAATACCTGCTAACTCTTCTGTTGTCTTATGAATGATGGTGCATTTCTGGACTTGTTACTCAAAACACACTCAAGACAACAACAAATAGGAAACACAAGTGAAATCCATTTCCACAACTGAAACCCAAAAGAACCACATGGCACTTTAGGAGGCAAAAAATATAGAAATTCAATCCAGAAAGGATATAGGTGTACATGAAAATATTAACACAGTAACAGTATGCTTCTGAGTGGTACCATTACCCAAAATGTTTGTTTTATTCTTTTCAACAGTAAGTATTTCACTGTTTGTGTTAGTTAGCTTTCCATATCCACGACAAAACACTTGAGATAAACCAAGTTAAAGGAGGAAGGGCTTATTTTGTCTGTTTCAGGGGCTTCCACCCATGGTCACTTGGGCCCATTGATTGGAACCTATAGAAGAACAGTACATCATTGCGGGCATATTTTGTGGAGATTGTGTTCTCCCTCATGGAAGGAAGCAAAGGAAGAAAATTCAACAGTCTCCTAAGTGCCCCAGCTGAGGATCAAGTCTAGAACATATGGGTCTTTGGAAACATTCTAGGCTCGACCTAGAGCATTGTTATATGGGAAGTTATTTTTAATAACGATACTTTTGGCTGGGCATAGTGGGCATGCCTTTAATTTCAGCACTTAGGAGGCAGAAACAGGAGGATCCCTGTGAGCTCAAGGCTGGTCTGGTCTACAAGGTATGTTCCAGACCAGCCAGAACTGTATAATGAGACTCTGTCTCAAAGGTGAGGGGGTGGGCAGTAATCATAGTAATTTCACATATGAGCTTGCTTCTTTTTTTTTTTTTTTAAGAATTCTGGAGGTAGTGAACTTTTATTCTGAAGCACTAGTTTAGTATTGCCAAAGAACCAATTAAATTATGTATTATTAATGGATTTTTTTGTTGTTTGGTTGGTTGGTTTTGTTTTTTTGAGACAGGGTTTCTCTGTATAACAGCCCTGGCTTTCCTGGAACTCACTCTGTAGACCAGGCTGGCCTCGAACTCACAGAGATCCGCCTGGCTCTGCCTCCTGAGTGCTGGGATTAAAGGCGTGCGCCACCACCACCTGGCAAATGTTTTCAATTTAGTGTACAGAATAGTGGAGTTCCTTATGACTTCCTTCCTTCCTTCCTCCCTCCCTCTCTCCCTCCCTTCCTCCCTTCTTTCTTAAAGACAGTGTTTCACTGCCGGGTGTTGGTGGAGCTCGCTTCTGAATTATGACTTAGGATATGCTTATAGTACAGACTATTATCATAATTTCATGATATAAATCTCTTGATACGAAACAAGCATTCCTGAACTTGCTTGGTTGCTCAGGAGGCACAGTCAGGACTGGTAAGGTCATCTGCAGACCAGCCTCTCCTCCTGCCCCTCCCCACAGTCAAAGTCCCCAGAGCCTCTTCCTGGTTTGGCACAGTAACACAGTGAAAATTCAAAGCAAAAGCTTCAAGGTTCAAGAGGAAATGCAAGACATTGCCCAGTTAGCTTTGCTTTTATCTTTTTAAATAACGTACAAAAATTGCATAGGCTCTTTAAACGTTATTCTATGTGTATGTGTGTGTGCCTGAGCGTGTATATATGCACCACATGTGTGGAGGAGCCCTTGTATGTTAGAAGAGGCATCAAATCTCCTGAAACTGGAATTACATGCAGTTGTGAGCTGCCATGTAGGTGCTGGGAACCAAACCTGGGTCATCTGTACAAACATGGTCTTAACCACGGAGCACCACCCTCCAGACTGTACATTTTTTGATGTAAGAATTTCTGATCATATCTTGTCAGCATCTTTCACTTTGAGGGAGACTAAGTACTGATTTCACTAATCCAAGTTCACTTGAGGTTTAAGTTAGTAGGATGATCAACTTTAGATGGTTGTTTTCTAGAAGCTCAAGGTTAGAATGAGGGATGAGAACCACTGAACTACCCAGTGGTTTCTCCTTCATAAATCTTACTAGAAAAGGATGTTTTTCTATCCACTAAATGTTCTGACTTGGGGGAATTAAGATGGAAGGTGAAAAGCTATAGCCTATGAGTCCAATCCAGGCTTCTATCTGTGTAAATAAAGCTTCATTTAGCACAGCCCCAACCACCAACATTCACTCCCTATTTTTCTCACTGAAGACAGAGCCAACACACAATATGTAAGAATCTAACATACAATACATAAGAATCTACCACACAATACATAAGAATCTAACATACAATACATAAAAATCTAACACACAATACATAAGAATCTAACATACAATACATAAGAATCTAACACACAATACATAAGAATCTAACATGCAATACATAAGAATCTAACATTTATTTTATAAGAATCTAACAACCTGGCTGTCTAGGTCCTGATCTGGCTCTTCCCTTAGGGCTTCAGTTAAATCAATCAAATAATCTATGCTTCAGTTTCCCCAGGTACAAAGTGGGGGATAATTTATCATTATTAAGATTAGAGTTAAGCCGGGCAGTGGTGGTGCATGCCTTTAATCCCAGCACTCAGGAGGCAGAGCCAGGCAGATCTCTGTGAGTTCGAGGCCAGCCTGGGCTACAAAACTACAAAAAGAAACCCTGTCTCGAAAAAAAACAAAAAAATAAAAGATTAGAGTTAATATAAATATATACAATAATGCCAGAAATACAATAAAAATTATCCTAATTAGAAGTTATTATTTTAAGGAGACAAAAAAATGTTGGAAAAATTCACAAGAAGGACATTTATACTATCATTTTTAGGCTCAGGGAACACTGTAGAAGAGAGGTCAGAAAGACTGTAAGAGTAACAGAAACAAATGATACACCTATCACACACACACACACACACACACACACACACACACACACACACACACAAGCTTAGGAACCATCCAGAAAGAAGGGACAGAAAAATTTCAAGAGCAAGAGATTTGAGATGATGGGAGCAAAACAGTGTCTTCTGCACATGATGAGACCAGTGCACTCATGAACTCAAAGCAGCTGTGATGGCCTGACCAAGACTTGTAAAGATCAAATCAGCCAACAGTCTAGTGTGGGGCTCCTAACTGAGGAGCTATGGACAACTGATGGCTTCTGATGGAGGGAGACGTTCTCTTCAAGGGTGTGACCCTTGGCAGGTCAACCACGCTCCAGTAGATGACCCCCAAACCCAGTAACAAATGGACAGCACAAACTGAACTCAATATGTTATTTTTTTTTCCAATAAGAAATAAGAAAAACCAGGGCAAAATTTAATAAAATGAAGACTGAAACAACAACATGGACTCAATCAAGGAAAAACTTTGTTCTTTGAAAACATAAACAAGGTTGAAAAGTATTAGACAAACAGAACAAAAGATGAGAAAAGACAAAGAAGATATAAATTAATGAAATGAGAGATGAATAAAAGGGATGTTACAATAGATTCAAATGAAATCTAGGGGTTCATTAAGGAATACTTTGAAAACTTACATTCCAACAAAAAAAGAAAATCCATAATATATTCTTAGACACACATAATCTACCAAAATTAAATTAAATTATAAACATCTTAAACAAATCCAAAGCAAAAAATAAGGTTGAAACAGCAGTGAAAAGGTCCACAAAAACAAAAAATCCAGTACCAGATGGATGGAAATTCTATTAAAACATCAAGGAAAAGGCAACTCCAATACTCAAACTGTTTCAAAAATAGAAAATAAAGAAATCAATTTACTCTAATAACAAATTAAATGCCACAATTCCCTTGAAATTATTTGCATGTTGAATTTAAGAACACATTAAGAAGATCATATTCCATGATTAAGTTGATTTAATCTCAAGCATGTAAGGTAGATTCAATCAATAAATGTAATAAATTATATAAATGTACTTGAGAACAGAAATCATGTAATCACCTCAACAGATGTACAATACGACTTTTAAAACACTCGACATCACTTCAAGATAGTCTCTGAAAAAAAAATAGTATTATACTTTAACATAATAAAAGCTGTATATGACAAACCTAGAGCCAACATTATACTAAGTGTAGGGAAATAGAAAACATTTCCTTGAAAATCATTCAGACAAAAGTTTCCATTCTTACTGCTTTCATTTAATGTAATGTTCAAAGTAAAAAAAAAAAAAAAGGGGGGGGGGGGTGGGATAGCAAAAGAAAAAATAAAAAATCAAATTACCTTTATTTTCAGACACATTCTGAAAGACCCTAAATACTTAACCAGGAATCAATTAAATCTGATAAAAACTTTTAACAAAGTATCAGAATACAAAATCAACATATAAAAATCAGTAGTGTTTTTATATATCAATAACAAAGTTAAAATTTTCATTCATAATAGCTTCAAAAAGTAATAAAATACCTAAAAATAAACCTAACCACTTAATTGATAGGTATACATATAGAATGAAAACTTGAAGAGACTGAAAAAGGAAATTGAATAAGACCTTAGACGACAGAAAGACTTTCCATGCTCATGAATTACCCGGATATTACAAAAATGGCTAAATTACCAAATGTCATATAAAGATGCAAAGAAATCAAAATTCCAATGATATTCTTCAGAGAACCAGAAAAATATTATTTGAATTCATATGGAAACCTGCATGTGGATATGCAGATTCCAAACATCATTTATTAAAGATGCTTTTAACCAATGTACCGCTTTTACAGTTTTTTCAAATGTTAGTTGGCTGACGTAGGTTTATTTATGGATATTCTGTTCTATGCCATTGATACACCTGTCTGTTTTCTTGCCAATCCAGACAGATATCTTTTGATTTGGGAAGTTTCTGTTGTTTGTCGGCACTGTAGTATAGTTTGAGACTACATATTTGATACTCCCAACACTACTCTTATTGCTCAATATGTTATTTTAAAAGAAAGGAAGAAACTTCACAAGGTGGCCCACACCTTTAATCTCAGCACTTGGGAGGCAGAGGCAGGCAGAGCTCTGTGAATTTGAAGCCACCCTGGTCTACACAGTGAGTTTCAGGACAGTGGGCTTCATAGTGAGATGTGTGCTTGTGTGTGTGTGTGTGTGTGTGTGTGTGTGTGTGAGAGAGAGAGAGAGAGAGAGAGAGAGAGAGAGAGAGAGAGAGAGAGCATGAAGTTGGAAGGGGGACATGGGAGGTGTGGCGGATCTGGGAGAAATTAGAGGAAAGAATGGGGAGTAGTATGATCAAAATATATTGATATTGTATGGAATTCTCAAAGAACTAATAAAAGTATTTTTTAGAGAAGAAAAACTAACAATGATAAAAAGGGGGATATAAGAGGCAAAATGTTGTTACATACTATGTTCTGGGCATGACATAGCTGATGTAATCATGGTCTCATAGTCGCTGAGGTTGCCTTCAATGAGCCTGCATAGAACTAGACCCATCAGTAGTCAATCATGCATGAAACAGGCAAGGGTTCACTGGGAGCCCGACCTTCCCTGCTGAACTATTGGCTGTGATGGGTTCTCCAGGAGGAGTGGCTATTTTGTCCCCACTGATGAGTCCACTGGGCTCCAAATCCATGGTCACACAGATGGCCCTGATTAAACTTAGTAGATCACAAATAAGAAAAAAATACATGAATGTAGGAAAGAGACTTGAAGTGGGGGTGATAACAGGTCGGCGGAGAAGTAGAGGGGAATGGAGAGTAATCAGAATGTACTATATACATGTATGGGATCATCCAAGAAAAATATACATTAAAGCCACTTTTAAAAAGCAAAGATTAAAGGACATACACTCACTAAGGCTAGACCAAGGAATAGTAGATAATATTTAACACAGGAGCTATGAATATTTATGACCACTGGAACAAAAAAAACTAACAGTGCACACACACACACACACACACACACACACACACACACTCACCTGTGTGAGTGTAAATCAGACACTTCACAGCTCCATGCCCTAGTCTGCTTGACTAGGTCAGCAAATTTGCTATAAAGAGTCAGTGAATGATTACATTGAATGAATAAAAAAAAAAAATGTTCAGCATCCTTAGTCATCAGGGAAATGCAAATCAAAACTACTTTTGATATTCCATCTTACACCTGTCAGAATGGCTAAGATCAACAACACAAGGGACAGTTCATGCCAGCAAGGATGTGGAGCAAGGAGAACACTCCTCTATTACTGGTGGGAGTGCAAACTTGTACAGCCACCATGGTGATCAATATGGCAGTTCTTCAGAAAGTTGGGAATCAATCTACTTCAAAATCCAGCTATACCGTTCCATATATACCCAAAGGACATTCTTTCCATCCTACCACAAAGACACTTGCTCAACTATGTTCATTGAGACTTTATTCGTAATAACCAGAAACTGGAAACAACCTAGATGCCTCTCAACAGAAGAATGGATAAAGTAAACGTTATACATTTACACAATGAAGTATTACTCAGCTGTTTAAAAAAAAATGACACCATGAAATTTGCAGGCAAATGAATAGAACTAGAAAAAAAAATCATCCTGATTGAGGTAACCCAGATCCAGAAAGATAAATATGGTATGTGTTCACTTATAAGTAGATATTAGCTATTAAGTGAATATTAACCAAGCTACAATCTGTAGACATAGAGAGGTTAGGTAAAGAGGAGGGGTCTAGGGGGACACATGGATCTCCCTGGAAGCGGGGAAATAGGGTAGATTTTATAGGCCAACTGGGGGCAAGTAGGGATGGGAGCAGGGAGATCAAGTTGGGGGGAGGAGATGGGGTGGAGGGAGAGAGTGTGGAGAGAAATGGCTGGAGTTGGGGGGCATTTAGGAGGTGTGGAAACCTAGTGCAGCAGAAACTTCCTGGAATCTATAAAGGTGATCTTAATGAGCACTCCTAGTAATGGGGGATACTTAGTGTCAACTGACCATTTTTGTAGCTAGGTGAGGCTTCCAGTGGCTTGACTGGGGTTGCATTTAATTGAATTCTTAGCCGAGGGGGTCCCATGAAAATCCCCAAACAACTCAAGCTGTTGCTAAGACATGAGTTGCTCTCCCCAAACTGACAGTGGGGCCCCACTTCTGAGGACAGCATCCACTCACTGAACATGGAGGAGTTGAGCTGGTGCCTGCCTGGTAACCTTCACTCCTACCTTCTAGTCTCTTTGTAAAGGAAGGTACTCTGCAGGCTACTGAAAGAGAAACATGGACACCAACCCAACCACAAAATCTTTGACCACAATCTGTCCTGCCTGCAAACTACATCAGGGCAATGGTGGCACAGAACTTGTGGGAATAGCCAACCAGTGTCTGATTTGACTTCATGAGATGGAATCCATACCTAGCATTGCTTGGGCAACTGAGAACCAGAGATTAGATATCGCAGAGACCAAGGCTAAAACCAAACACTACTGGTCCAAACAACAACAACAATAAAAAATCAGTAAAGTAATGATGACATTCTGCTATACTCGTAGATCAGTGCCTTGTCCAGTCATCATCAGAGAGGCTTCCTCCAGCAGCATATGGGAACAAATGCAGAGACCCACAGCCAGATATTTTGTGAAGAGTCTAAATTGGAGGTCTCCATTAAATCCCTCCCCTCAGAGCTCATAGAATCCCACAGAAGAGGAGGCAGAAAGAATGTAAGAACCAGAGGGGATAGAGGACACAGGAGAAAGAGGCCCTCTGAATCAACTAAGCGAGGTACACATGACCTAAAAGAGACTGAAGCAGGAAGCACAGGGACTTCATGGGTCAACACCAGGTCCTCTGCATATATAGTATAGCTATTATCTTAGTATTTTTTATGGGCCTCTTGACTGTGAGAATAAGTGGGTCTCTGACTCATGTGCCTGCTCTTGAAATTCTTTTCCTCCTGTTGGGTTGCCATGTCCAACTTCAATATGATAATTGCTTCATCTTATTATATTTGATTGTTATATCTCAGAAGCCTGCTCTTCTCTAATGAGAGACAGAAAAGGAGTGGATCTGGAGGGGAGAGGAGAGGAGAAAGGGAACTGGGAGGAGTGGAGGGAGTGAAAACTATAATCAGGATATATTGTATGAGAAAAGAATCTATTTTCGCCGGGCGGTGGTGGCGCACGCCTTTAATCCCAGCACTCGGGAGGCAGAGGCAGGCGGATCTCTGTGAGTTCGAGGCCAGCCTGGGCTACCAAGTGAGTTCCAGGAAAGGCGCAAAGCTACACAGAGAAACCCTGTACCGAGACAAGAAAAACAAAAAAAAAAAAAAAAAAGAATCTATTTTCAATAAAAAAGAAAAAAAAGAGTCAGAGAATGACTTTGGGTAACTTTTGCAAGCCACACAACCTTGGCCATAATTTCTCATTCCCATCCTAGACTGAGTAGACACACAGACAATAGACAAATTGGAAGGACGCCTATAAAATTTTATTTAGAAAAACAGTAAATAAATTTGTTCAACAGAATGCCAGGAAAACTGCATTTTAGACAATAAAATTAGTATTTCTTACAATTTTCAAATGTCACAAATTTTATTGTCCCCTTAGATTTTTTTCAGTGCTAGGCCATACCAAAACAGATGGTGGAACAAGCTTTCAACTGAGGCACTTGATCTAGGAAGAATTAGCCATTTAGCTTACATTAACTAAATCAGGGTTTTCCCGACTGGAACAAAGTGATATTTTGTCTTTGGCTTTTAAAAAATGATTTATCTAAAAAAATTAAAAGACTTTATATTCTCCAAGTTTTTCAGTTGTCATTGATTAAACCTGACATTTGTGTTCCTGTTCTGACAACAGCTTAGACATTGGGCTCTTGGAGAGAAAATGAAATTTCCTCTAATGTTCTTAGCTGATAAGAAAATCATATTTATCTTATATAACCCAATGTCCACATTTCCCAATAATATAATCTAGAAGGAATAGTATAACTAGGTCTTACATTTTATTCTCTTATTACAATATAGATAGATTTACTTTTCTAAATGCTATCCTAAGGATAGTCTAAATTTCTTATCATCTGTAAATATTCCAGTGTATACTATCAAAAGGCAAGAGCACCTTTTTTTTTTAACATAACCAAAGAGTAATATTGCATTAAGCAACAATGTTGAAAGCAATAATCCCTAGAATCATTAATTTTATGGTTAATTTATTATCCAGACACTTCAAACATCTACTTTACTTTTCTTACACTTTATTTTCTCAATGCATGTTTAATTTTTAATCTAAAATCCAAATGTAAGGTTGCTATGTTTCTTACATTTTTAAAAGTCTGTAATTATCCACCGCCTACTTCTTTTTTACATTTTTTAATCTGTTAAATTT